>VXBZ01000400.1:930604-951438 GCA_013399135.1 Heliornis fulica | reverse complement strand
AAGGTTTGTTCTCCAGACCCTTCACCAGCCTCGTTGCCCTCCTCTGGACCTGCTCCAAGACCTCACTCAATGTCCTTCTTGTAGTGAAGGGTCCAGAACTGCACACAGTACTTGAGGTTCATCCTCACCAGTGCCAAGTACAGGGGCACAATCACCTCCCTAAACCTGCTGGCCACGCTGTTTCTGATACAAGCCAGGATGACATTGGCCTTCTGGGCCACCTGGGCACTCTGCTGACTCAAATTCAGTCAGCAGTCAACCAACACCCCCAGGTCCTTCTCCACCTGGCAGCTGTCCAGCCACTCTTCCCCAAGCCTGTAGTGCTGCAAGGGGCTGTTATGTCCCAGGTGCAGGACTCTGCACTTGGCCTTGTTGAACCTCATCCTGTGGGTCTCAGCCCATCTATCCAGCCTGTTCAGGTCCCTCTGAAGAGCCTCCCTACCCTGAAGCACATCCACACTTCCTCACAGCTTAGTGTCAATATTTAAGCCAACACCCAAGCAGCTCCATCAGAGCATCGAAGTCCTGCCCTGTGACTCCAGGCTGCCCACAACTCCTCTAGTAAGTGCATTTCCCACTTAACCGTTTACAAGGAAAAGCTGTTTCTCAGAAAAGACAAGACAGCATTAGCTGATGATTAATTATTCAATGAACAGGACTCTTTCCATCTGCTCTTCCCCACTTTGGGTTCTGAAGCACACGGAAGCAAGTTATTACTGCCTCTGTATCTTTAAATAACTCCCAAATTCACACCCTGAGGTCACCTACCTCCAGTTTTGGAAGCAATGACATTAGCCTGCAAGAACATAATTTGGTGGGGAAGCTTCACTGCACACCCATTTTATGACATAACTGGTATCTTGCAGCACCGTGAGAGGTTCAGCTGAGAAACAGCTAAAAAAGCAACATGTCCCGATACCTCCCGAAAGCCTTTTCCCTTCGCACTGCGCACAAGCAACAACAGCCCGTAGCCTCACTGCAGTGTGACAGCCACTCTGGGCACAGGTACAAGTCGGCCAAAGTCCCCAGCGGAAGCTGTTCGTCCTGGAACACAGGCTGACGACGGCCAGCTGCCTTTACAGCCCTATCACACCACCTTCCCCTACTTCTGTAGCCAGAGCTATTGAAAATAAATCATGTCTCCATCACAAACCAGTAAATGAGCACCCAGAAATGAACGGCCCATCCTAGGTTGTTGTTGCAAAGGTTCTAAAGAAAGGCTGACTCAGAACACTAATACAGAGCTTTTACAATGTCAAGTGTCTGTCTTTGGTAAGGAGCCCTTTTGCAAGACATGGCAGGAGTAGACACAGACCTCTCGGGAAGCTGCACAGAAACACAGACCTCTCAGAACACTTACTGCAGACCCAAAATGATTTTTCTAAGTTAGTGCTTTGACTTACCACCACGTTTCCTCCTGGCCCTTGACTTTGGACAGTGACACCCATCCATTGGTCTTCTTTACTCTCCGTCTTGGGGTCAGCTGCAGAGTACATTAATCAATCCCAAATATCATTAACTTTTTTGTTTTGTTTTTAAACTGGATTTTTTAAGTCCCTGTCAGGCCAGGCGCTTCATGCAGCAGTACATGAGCCAGTCTGCAGGTGGCAGTGTCTGTACATTTTATCACCGACAACATCCATTTCATTAAACATTTCTAACTTGCTACTTCATGTTACATCAATTTACAAAACAAATAAGAACATACAAACCTACCAAGATCTAAGCATCTCGTGCTACCTTAGCAACTAATCTGCAACATATTCCTATACCAAAAGTTACGTGTAAGTCCAGAGAAACAATTGATACACTGACCTTGGGAAGGGCCACATCAAGTAAGAAAAATCAGATCAGTATTACAATGCAAAACGTGTGCTTAAGAACTTACTATCCTCATCAAATATGACACGTGTGCAGTGCGTATCTGGAGATGTGATGTCACAGCTGTACAACCCTCCTGTTCTGTTGGCCTGCTGAGATGGAAAGGCCTTTTCCCGCGGAGCCCCAACCAGCAACCTGCAGGAAAAGAGAAAAACCTTCAAGGCATTTGCAGAGGGAAAACTAGGAAAGAGGCAGACAACAGAATCTGGAAATGTTTTCACCATGGTGCTAGAGGTTTGATGTACAAACGTTTGAAGATGGATGAAAAGCTACAGCACAGCACTGTTCCTTAAAAAAAAAAAAGAAAAGAAGGGGGGGGGGAAGAGAGGCTGTAAACCAGTAATGGTTTTACAATTACTGCACCTGCAAACCAGTGAATGTGTTGCTATTAGTGATACTATTGTATCACTGCTGTTACTGTTGCAATGTTCACCCAGAATGTTTGATAAACATAGAAGATCATGAATTAGAGTGGGGTACTTTTTGCCTTACAGGCAACTGAAGTATTGTTACTAAAACATCACACCCCCATAATGGCAAAGACACGGGCTTGCTGGCTTTGTTTTCTGGTAGTTCCACACCCACCCTGTGCCGCTGCCAGGCTGAATGTACTCGGTATCTGAAGCACAGCAAGATTCCCCCTGGCCCAAGAAGGTGTTCACTGGACACCCTCTGCAGACCTGCACTCCCCCTCCCCACTCCTTTGGCCAGATGCTCCATTTTGAAGCTGAAAATGTTTTTCTCCAACGACTCTCTCATCACCAACAGGCCATTCTGCCACAGAGCACTTACTACTCCTATAAAAAGGGCGCTCTAACACAACCTCCTCAGATGCTGCTGAGGTAACCAATCACAAAGGTTCTTATTTTAGAAACTGAATAAAGCAATTTTTTTTGACAGTATCGAGTGTCCCCCATTAGTATTTTCACTTGCAAAATCAAGGCTTTCAGCCCAAACCAACTCTTACGTTGCCCATTAAAGTGTCACAAACAGACACAAAGCACAGCTGCCTCGCAAGCTGCTAACAAACCAGGAACAACCAGGATGCAACAGCTTCTGGAAGAAACATCACACACAGATGAAAAAAATCAGGATGAGAACACAGCATGTGACTAAGTGTAACATGGATGGATGGATGGATGGATGGATGGATGGATGGATGGATGGATGCTGAACCAGACTCCATGTGCTTTCTGGCCCTGGTACAAAACATATGAGATCCCTGTCATCACTGCAGTGTCAAGGACAGTACAGCTGGTACTACAGCTGGATCCACATAGCTCAAAGTGGGACTCAGACCCTCCTTAAGGCTCCAGCTGTAGAGTTTTGCTCTTGAAAGAAAAGCTGTTCTGCTGTGGCGGTCGGAAGCAGCACACTGCTGCTCCTCGGAACGCTCTTCTTGCCAAAAGTGAGACTTGTTTTTATTCATACCTAACAGTTAAGACTGGATCATTTGGAATCAGTATATAATGTGAAAGAAAACTTTATTCAATGTCACTAAAGCAATGAGACACAACATGAAACTGATGTATTAGGAGAAAGCACTTTTTAAAACACAAAATCACATCTGTATTATGGAACAGCCAAGTCTTCAACTTTGTTACAACAATGAACTCTCCCACAATCTATATTTTGCCCTCAGGAAGGTAACCCCCTGAATGGTGAAATCTTCCGCTGAAATATTTACATATCCAAAACCATGACACACAGTTCTGGTGGGTTCTGGTTTGAAGTGTTTCCTTCTTTCCCCCCTCCATAAGTCTGGCATCATTTTCAAAGTTTTTTTCAGAAACCCAGCAATCATCACTACAGTTTGTAATCTAAACAACCGTGCTTTTAGAAAGGCCATTAATAACTTCATTTTCTAATTTTGGCAACAGTGCATTTAACTCTAATCTCTTAGAGCACCTCTTTTGCAAAGAATCTGTTTCTGAGCTGTTCCTAATGTGGGGATAGATTTCTCCTCAGTTCTGTTATCCCACAAGGAAAGACAAACAGGATTTTTTTGTAGTTGTTATTTTTTAACATGAACAACGATAAATTTAAAGGAAGCAAATTCTGAAATGAACAGAAACTTTAAGTTTTTCTCCTTTTTCATTCAAAGCTTGGGAGGTACCAAATTCCACTTACAGAAACACCATTTGTTTCAACATTGTGAACACAACTAGAAGATTCTCAAATTAAAAAACTTAATTTGCTTTAATTCACCCACCTGCAAACTACTGTCAGCAGTGGTACTAGATCAAGCAAATTATGATCCTGTGCTTTTCTACAGGACAGTGAGGCTCTATCCTGTGGATACACTTTTATATTTAAGGAGGGCTGAACAACTGCATTTTTAATCTGTTGTTCTCTGCCACTGAATGGTGCCAGTGCACTGAATGGTGCACTGAATGGCTGGGGCACCTTATGTCAGGTGTCTTTCTCCACTGTACCTTCTGTTAGCAGTGCTCTTCATTGCCCAGCTCAGTAGGTCTTCCCTCTGGCTGAACTGTCATCAAGATTACGGTCATACCCTGGTATGTTATAAAAGGTACTGCTTAGCAAATCATTCTAGCCTGAGGACACATTCCACTCATTACTGTATAGCTAGTTATGCAGCTGTGTTTTAATAAAAGAATTTTAATCAAGTTTGAGCTCATTACATCCAAAACTCATTAGGTTTTTCTGCAGTAATGCGTGTTCCATTTTAGCTTTCTCAGTGGCAAGCAAACCTCTTTCTGCAAAAGGAAAGAGTTGAGAGGACTCCTAGCTATCACCATCTCCTTATATTGGTAGATGAAGCACTGAGATTAAACCCAAATAACTTCCTCTACAAATGAAGACTCAAAAGGTTTAAAAGTTCATTTGTCTCCACCCACGACCGCAGTATTCATTTTATCAACTGGGACTTCTCCCTGAATATGTATGAGGTCTACAGCCACTACTTTCAATGCAGGTCTGAATGCCCATAGTCAAGCTCTAGAATCCATACTTGGACTCCAAGATAACTCCCCAACTGTCATGACCGCAGAGTCAAAGATGCCAAAGCCAAAGACTCCCGCACGTGGACATTTCACTGACTGCTCTATCCCATGGTGAGTTTCCCTTGTTCCTATGGAGAGAACAGCAGCTCAGCCATACAGTGTACTGAACACAAACCCACTGAGCATCAGTTCCTGTTGGAGCCACAGCTGTTTACGATTTTAGTTAGGATTACTCAGTATCTAATACTCACCCTGTGAGCTAGAAGTCAGACACACAAAAATACTATCCCTCGTATAAATTACACAATCAGCTGCTTCATACTATTTCAATACTGATGTTCTCCATTTATCTTGCTTAAATATATAAACTAATTTGCTTTTCCCTGAGCCAATCTAACTTGAAAGAAGAGACAACAACGGGGGAAAAAAAAACATTGAAAAATTCTCTCATAACCTGGCACAGAGCTACAATGCTCTTTAGCTCCAGTTATACCCTGTAATTTAAATATGTGCCTTCCAATTTCAAACTAAAATTCTAATTCCATGCCAAATACATCAGTCCTGTTGCCCTAGCAGTTAGAATTAGATTCATTATCGCTTTCTCTTAATGGCTTCTTGGAATTGGGTGATAATGACTGAAGTCCCACTGACAGCTATAAGCATCTGCTGGCTTCCAGGGACAGATTTACCCCCTTACAACCCCGGATTCATGGCCAAACCTGAGATAATCCTACAGGATTAGAGCTCTGGGATCAGCATGTAATGCCAGTTTAACTAACTGACCTCACTGAGCCCCAATTTTGGCTCAAGTGAATGGTGCCCGCATCGTGCAGATACTGGTGACCCCAAGCTGTACCTGCATGAAAGAGGTGCAGCCACAACATGCAAGAGGGACAGGCACAAGCTCCTGTCCAAGAGAGAGACCCACGTAGCACCAGACTCTCCCTGGTAACCCTAGGACACAGCCACACCCACCCTACCTCCCCGCAGTATTACATTACACCTGCACGGAACAGCCGAGGCAAGGGCTCTGCTGNTGGATGGATGGATGGATGTTTTATACATGAAAACTTTTTTTATGTTTGCATGGTTTATAAAGTATGCCAAAAACATACTTTATAAACCCACATGCTTCAAAGAAGTGAAAGGAAGTGGGAACTCTCTGCCCACAGTCAGGCAAGCACCCCATCTCCGCCTGTCAGCTGCATTCAGCAGCAACAGCCAGGTGAACATTCAGAAGAAAGGCTGTGACTAAATTCAATCAAAAGTAGCCCATCAGTTATTAAAATCTGAAGCAAAATACACCAGAAGTAACAGATGTTACAGAGTATTAAGCAATGAAGATTTTCAAACCCTCCCTGATTCCACCAGTAATTTTTGAGAAGTTTAGTAGGTGGCTGTGGCTCCTTCCCAACTAATGAAAACAGTTACAACTGGAAGCAGTTTCTGTTCACAGCTATCTGAACTCCCTCCAGTACTGCTCATACAACTTCTCTGGTCCCCTCCAAAAGGAAAGCTGCAGTTCAGATGAGAAAATCCTATCAAAGGGAGCACAGAAAGCCTCCAAGCTCCTGGAAGTGTTATTCCTTCACTGCCCAGTGAAACTCTGTTCCTCATTTTACAGCCTGGAACTGCCTAAGGACAGCATACTATTTTCACAACATACTTTGGAAAAGAAAAACTGTCAGCAATTCATTACAGTTCTGTTTTAGAACAAATACTCAAAAGAAAGCATGTCAAAGGAGGGAGAACATCTGCGACATTTTTTGAAAGCAAATCCTGTTCAAAGTAAGTGGCTTCCATTGAGTATATTACATTCTGACTTAAACAAAGCCCACCCAAGTCTGCACTGAGCTCAGACTCTCTGCTACCTCCCAATGCTTTCTTCAGGCCCTAAATTCTTTCCTTTTCCCATGCTACCTCTACCCCAAACAAGACATCACATCTTTGCCATCCTTTCTTTAAAAGTACACATCAATAGTGGCAGCCCTGAGCCTTAATCGGCTGGAGTAGAAATCATTGGAAGTGTTTCCTGGGTAACAAACCATTAACCATTCTGCATACAGGCGGAAAAAAATAGTCAGTGGCGTAAGTAATTTCCAATTTTGCAACCTTCATTGAGCACAAATGTCCAGTTTAAGGTTGCTGTTCTCAGATAACAATGCTGCCGCTGCAGACCTCACACTTAACTGTGTTTTCAGGAAGACTCCATACATACAAGGGGGGCAAATCTGGGAAATGAAGAAGGTAAATGGTATGAAACTGGTATGTCCTTCCCTGGACAGACAGACTCCTGCATCCCTTCCCTCTCACACTCCCAGTACTCATTTGCAAATGAAGAAATTAGTGTAACTACCACTAACTCATTTTTAGATTAGATTTTCCTACCAAATCACTAGTCACAGTAACTAGTTGTGTATAGACTGTTTAAAGCCTCTGGACAGTTTTTTAAGTTGATGAAAGGGAAGGGTAGTTAACTCCTGCAGTATTTCATCTCAACTAAAGTCAGTCAAATGGACAGATCCAATATCTGAACACCGGTGGCACCTTCTCTGCTTTGTGCTTGGATTTGTCTTCTAGCAACAGAACCAAGTCACAGGACAGGAGACCATGGGCTAATTAATTAGCACAGGGAGATCATCCCTCCACACACTGGTGCTGCTAACAGGAACTGAAGCTGAACCATGATACTGGTCTGCTTCGAAAAAAATCCCTCTCCCAGCAAAATACAACCAGTAACTATGTCAGCAGGGACCTTGTTTGTGATGCTTTTTACAGAGATACACATCACTGTCAGCCTGTTATTAACAGCTATTTTAAGTGACTGATGATTCTCCTGATCCACTACTCCAGTTACATTTTCTGACTACCAGTGATAGTAGTACATGGTCAAGCACCATCAATCTCTGATGCCCAGATGCCTGGCACTTGAAGGATTGTGATTTTCATTTTATTCATATTATTTAGGAAGCAAATTATGATAGAGGGAAAAGAAGCCAAAAGTGGCGTAAGGACTAGCTAGGGCAAGCTACAAAGCAAAACTGGAACTACAAAGATACCTGTTGTTCTGGAAAGGCCACTTATTATTGACTTTCTGAACGTCACATAGAAAAATAAACCCTTTCCTCTCGCTGTCCAGGGCCCAGTCTGTCTGGATTTGAAATAGGTTTTGCAGATCTTTTCACTAGCATTCTTCCTACAAAAAATTATCCAGTCTGCTCCAAAGTCCCATTTCAAAGTACAGTTTTACATTTCAGACACCACTCTCTGGTTTTAACCAGGAGATGCCTCACACTTTTCATACTATCAAATAGCAAGTGAAGCCTTGCTAAACTCAAATTACAGTTCTAATTTCTCTGTTATAAGCTATACAGTCCTTCAGATTTAAAAGAAAGAACAAGACCCGTGCCAGGAACAGACCTGAGCGTGAAGCAATGCGGCAAAACATGCATTTTATAATTAATCTATTCTAAACTTATGGAAGAAATAATGTTAAGGGGATTTTTGCTCACATTCTCTAACAGAGCAGTGCCTGTTACTGCATGAAATCCTCTTATAACAACATGGGGTTTAACTCAAGAAGCAACAAGTGTGCCATTTAAAGAAACAAACTCAGGAACCGAGGCCCCGGCACTCCAGCCCAGCCCCTGCCCACAGCCACTTTGTCTGCACAGGGCTCGCTGAAACAGTGGAAGTCCCACCACAGGCAGCTGGGCTCAACCCTGCCACTCTCCACTGGCAGGCACACCATCACTGTGCAGGTTCAAGTAAGCAAGGACATGACAGGAATCAGGAATTTCTGTCTCCCACACCTGGGCTCCTGGCCATGCAACTCCTAGAAAAACTGGATTCAGAATTAAACGCCTTTGTATTTGCGGGGCTTGTCTGTGTATCGCCCCAACATACGCCACCTCCATTGGGACTTCATGATCAATAAAAGGAGTAACATCATCTACTAGGTTCATGTTTTAGAAAACAAACACTGAAGTAATCAAAACATGGATACAGCTGCTCAGATTCCAGTCCCCACTCCCCCGCTCCGAAGAAGCAATCTCAAAGTCCAGTGCTCCCAGTCAGTATTTGAAGGTACTACTTGTTAGAGAGGTAACAGCGTAACAGGCATACACTGTCCATCAACATGCCGAAAGACATTTTAAAAAACAACTGCAAGAGTTTTAATACAGCACAGAATAAATATTTGGGTTGAAATGTCACTTCTCTGTTTCCTTCAATGACTAAAGTACATCAGTTTCAATTACGACCTGAACCAAACCATTAAAAGGTATCAAAGCAGCACAGCAAGAGGCACATTGTGGCGTTGCACTGGTCATGGATTCTGGTCATGGATCCATGACCAGTGCAACGCCACAATGCTACAGCTACTCCTTCCACAGCCATGGAGTACTTGAAGGTGAACAGCTCCCCTAGATAACTGTGGTTTCTTCACTCAGACATCCAATCTGTGAGACTCCTCCTGCTTCTTCTTTTCCAGACTTACCACCTTCCCCTTCTGAACTGTAGGTCTAAAACAAGACAGATGGAAACCTCTTGCACCGGACACAACTGCAGAAACCCTGACACATGGCAGATTCACTGTCAACAAAATAAACTCATCGCATGCAGCCAAAACGCACCAGGGGGAACCTCACCCACACCCGACCAACACTGGCACTGGGAGCTAAGCTGTGCCCTCCCAGCTGCCAGCATCAGCCCATCCCCGCAGGGTACCACTCTGTAGTGCCACAGGCTTACAAACTCTGCATGTGCAGAAAAAGGCACATACCTTCCTAAGACATAATCCCCAATAAATGTTTCAGAGAACAAGTATATTAACAGCCAGCCAACACACACTTCAACAGCCAAAAGTCACTTGCATGCTAAAAAACAGATTTTACATCATTCTTTCTGTCTTAAAGCCATCCTAGCCGTGGGTTAAATGTGTATAACAGGATCCACAGCTTGAGTAAGGCTTTTCTTCAAGCCATGAACTTAATCTCAAAAGCAGACATGTCACTGGGTGTACGTACTGCCACAGGGTCCCCACACTCCTCCAAAGTAACCAAACACACAGGCATTCCAATCGCTTGGAAGAATGTCACTCCAGTAAGGAGTGGAGTAGGAGGTTCACAGACAAACCAAATCATACAAGGGCCCACGCAGCTGGGACACTTAGGAAGCCTCTTTTTACATCCCATGCAGGTACTGGAACACTGATCAAACAGATCGACAGAAATAAATTATATATTCAGAAGAAACATCCAAATGCACATTTGTGGAAGAAGCAGCAACTACGTTTTCTAATAAGCAGGAATGTACAAACTTTAATAATTTCAGCTTGCAAAACTTTAGAACAAGATTCTTCTGTTTGCAAAATAACATATTTGAGACTATGCCAAGGAACTCGGTGCCTCTGCTTCCGCTACATACTGCTCCCCCTCCATACTTAATTTCTACACGTCTATGCTCACATATATGTTTTTTCCATCTTTCACATCTCCCCACATTCTCACTTGAGCAGAACCTGGCATTAATTGTGTTTCGAGGATTTTTAACATCCTATGTTCCTGTAGGCTGCAAGTTGTGCCAACAGTATTGCAGCTATTACTAAGACTGGATCTGACCTGACAACAACACAAGTATTCTTCCACTGTATGCGGGAGTAGCAGCTTTGCTGAGGAAAAAAAAGAAACCTGCATCTTCAGCAATACTCTGGAGGTACATTACATAATTATCAAACATTTCTCTAGCAGAAAAGTAAACTGAGTGGATGAAAAGTTCACAGGGACTTGCATAATTGTGCCATATTTGTAGTAGCAGCTACAAAAGTTGGCTATGTAAGAAAAAAACACAGTGAATATATCTTAGCATCTCTGGCCAAGAAAATAACATGACTTTCACTTAAGATCTGTTTCACACTTTTATAATTAAATACAAGCCATGATCTCTTTTCACACACTACAAGACACAGATAGGGTCTTAGAGGCAGCACCAGTAACAAAGGGCAAGTCTAACCAATCTTTATCATTCCCTTACACAAATAAGGTGAGAGACGCTATGAGAAAAGGACACATAAAATTCAACCACACTCAACAGTAATGTGCTTGCTATCAGCAACAGCTGGTTGCCACTTCTGAGCACTTCCAGGATAAACATGCACTTCCCTCAGACCTTTGACCCATGCATGTGCTGCTGACCAAACAACCTTGGGCATTACAGGGGTGAGCTGTTCCCAGCACATCTGCAATCTTGTTTTGCTTTGTTTTTTTAAAGGTATATTTTACAGATCTACTTTTGAGGAAGGTAACAACAGCTGCAACAGGCAGAAGCAAAGCATGTCTAGCTCAATTTGAAAATTAAAATTGCCATCTTCACTGAAAAGAAAAAAGCCTGCCATTCCTATGGACGTTATCAGTAAACTCAACACCACCATTCATCATTCCCATTTGCTATTCCTTGTTTCTTAAAAGATCACCAAGCTCCTTGAGAGTAGAAAACAAGTGGGAAGAATACATCTGAAAAGTAATTCATAAACTCACTAGCTGACAGCAAAACCCAGTGCAGGATCCATACATGTTACCCTGGAGTGACCAGAGTACATCTTTGTGCCAGCATCCAGATAGGGAGCATCCCATAAACCCCTCTTGCTTCTGTTCTTGGTCCTGCTGACCTTCTCCCTTCTTCCAAACACAGTCAAAACATCCTCACACACATCAGCACAACTGCTTAAAGGAAATAAATATTAGGAAATAATGTATTTTTAGATGTAGTTCTGTAAGAGAAAACAAGAAAAAACACCCGTCACACCAACACAGCCAGAACTGGTCAGGTCCCTGCTAGCAATCAAAAACCACACTGCAAGAACCTGTACTTTTGAATCTAACCTCAGGTACCTCACAGCAGAATACATCTGGCCTGCTCTCTAAACAAAACCAACATAACAGCAATTCTCTTTTCCAAAGCCATAGTTAGGGAAGTCTCAAAACACTCTTAGAAAACATGATAAAATACCTTAAGCCCAAAGGAAATACATTTTACCAAGAACACAATACATTTCATCCTAGAGTTGTAAAAGAAGCTTTATTAACCTATGGTTTAGTGCATTAGTTTTAATGTACTGAAAAATGGAAGTGATACTCTTTTTTTTTCCACACTTACACTAGCTTTTTTTTCTAGAGTAAATTCTTCTGCTATTACTTTCAAAGCAGCAACTTGATTATATTTATATATCAATCAACGTCAAAAGCTAATTAATTATTTTATGTTTTCCAGACCATTCTGTATACATCTTCAAATATTCTTGTGCCTCTTACTATAACTACTCTTGATAAATACTACTATGCGATGTTAACTTTCCAGCTAGTGTTTCACAGTACAGACCACCATCTGTTCATTCAGTAATATGGATTTTTGCTTTCTTGTTTTTAGTCATTTGCCTGACAGCCTAATCTCAGCCTTGTCCCTTCTGCAGAATACATCCCCAAAATGTGGTATTTTTACAGTTATGGCTAGAATGATTCATACAGCCCCAGGGTGCTTCTGAAACATTTAAACAACAGCTGATTTTAAACAGCAGTTCTTCTGAAATGAAAGAGGTATCTCCTATGAAAACCTAACAGGTTGCATTCCTTACAAAACTGACAGTTGCTCTGGCACATGCAGCAAGGATTTCGGGTAGAGCTTAACAGAGGAGAAAAGAACGGCCTGTGTTGATCGGTGAACATTTACTGTGTAACATGCAAGCAAGCCAATATACTAATTTGGGAAATGTTCTATTTTGTGGAGGATCCAGACAGCAACAAATCAGATCAGTAAACCATTCTTCTCTGATTGTTATGCTCTAAGAAAAAATGTTTATTAGGGGCCACCTACTCATCCTATAAATTAACATTAGCAGCATTAGTAACATAAACTACAAAGAACATTTCACTCAGCAAGCACCGTAACAGTGCATTTGTGCTCCTCTTTGTTCCTCCTTTACAGCTGAAGAAATATCACTAGAAATTACACTGAAATTTTTGGATGAAAGACCCTATACAACTGCAGAGTATTTATTAAAGGGCAGTCAATAGTAAAGACACTTCTAGCCTTTTTTTTTTATTAAATAAAAAGCATTTGAGAGTCATACTACAAAGATTTAGATTTGTCCTGTACAGTTACAGATCAAGTAGTCCAGATGCAGACTGATGGGGTTAACTAGTATCTCTGAAGATGCAAACCAGACTATTATTTCCTGCCGTGGTACAAGATGCTTTTCTACTAGATCATAAAGAAAGGGAGAAATTAGGGTTCTCTATACAGCTGAAAGGTACAGAAAAACGTGGCCTATCTTCCAATAACAAATCTGCCCCAGCTACACCTCTGAGCCCAAGACTACCAGTGCCCAACACTAACAGTACATACATCTCGCTCTTTGCTCTCCTGTTTGAAAGCTCTTTGCTACTCTCTAGACCTCAAAAAAATTTGGAAAATGAAAAAGAAACAAAAGGAAAACTATGTCCTCAAACAAAAACACTAAATTTTAAGATCCCAGCCATAAATAATGTTAACCATACAGTGTTCTCTAATATCCCTGCTGGCACCTCTGTCCCAAATCCTGCTGCTTTGGCATGGAGCAGCACACAGAAAAGGCCTCGCACTGTGCACGCTCCATACTTTAGACTCTTCAGTGGTTCACTCTACACCCCTGCCTCTCAATCAATATTCTGTCCCACTCTCAATCCTTCTGTATCTGATGGGGCCATATTTTAAGTCTAAAGAGCACCATAAGTTTTTGTTGTGCCAGCCAGTCTGTAAGAACAGGATAGCAGTGAGCTTCGAGCATCTGTCTGCCAGCTGAGGCTTTCAGGATGCCGGTGCCACAGAGAGCCCCTGCTCTTTGCCCAGCTGAGGATAGGGCAGAGCATGCAGGCAGCACACAAGCCCCAGGCAGCACGCTAGCACCCCACTTCACACCACATGAAGGGAGCTGCAAAAACAAATGCTTCTCCGGCTCCCTCCCATCTGAGGTCCCTCAGCTCCTTCCCACATCATGGGAAGTGGTTATGCTCTTCAAATATATGCTAGCCCATCCAACATACAACTACAGTTCTCAAACCAAACTATGCATCAGACTAAGAGAGTGTAAGATGAGTTCTCCCTCCTCGATATTTAAAGAAAACGCTATTAAGGACTGCAAGCTCCTTTTCACAATTAGTCTAGTTTTACTGAAGGCTTTATGTCAGTAATGCACACAGACATAACTACTTTGCCCACTCGTGTATCTCAACATCAGCTTGGTTTGAAAAGCAAGAGTTCTTGGTTGAAAAACCAGTTGCTGGTCTTTCCAACTGAGACCTCCCCGACATATTTTTCTGCCCAGACTTCAGGCATCATTAAGCTGAGCTGTCAGGACCTACAGCCACTGCTCAAGTACACAACTTGTCAAGGAGAATACTTTTGCTTTGTCCTTAACTCAGATTTTGTGCTCTTCATTAATTTTCATTTACTCTAGTAAAGAAGTCTTTCGCTTCCTTCCTGAGATCAAGGTCTGTCCTCATCTGTATTGTATTATTTTGTTCCAGTTACACTATTCCAACCTTGAGAGTTCTCTTAGAGAATGCAAGATTTTCATCTGAGATGTGTCTACTACTTTGATTACAATAGAGTTTGCTGGGTTTAGCATAAGATGTGTTCATAAGGACTGATTCATTACCTAACATTACTTAATAAGAACTACTACATGGAATAAATTCCATGCTTTTAGAAAGGGATGAGTACAGCAGACTTGGATCACAAAAACTTAGAGCAATTTAGGTTAATTAAGCCATCACTTATATTTTTAATGCTCTTGGAATGGCTTGGCAGGTCTGCTTTTTACAGAGTAACCGCTTACAGAACACCCTTCTCTTTCCAAACACGCAGCCTGAAGAGAGAGGATTTGTGCATCTAGAAATTTCCATTCACATCTCTCGAGACATTGAAAAATAAGAAAACACAAACCAAAATTATTCTAAACATGTCATCACCTCTACCCTGTAAATACTGTGTGAAGTGTAGCAATCCCAAAGACAGGGTACCTCCTACATTAGAAACTGATTCATCGATCAGACTTGGCATAGATAAAAGCAAGCAGCTACGAATGCAAGGAGTTTTATTAGGTACAAGCAACTTCCAGTAAGACCATAACAATTTTATGAGCTGTAATTGAGGCCAATAGCCTAGACTCTCTCTCAAAGCTGGAGTCTGCACGTAAGGCTATTTATCATGACTGCTGACAAAAGGCATATGCTACTATCCTTACTCACAGAACGGTCCCTCTAGCACAGCAATGGAGGGGTTTTTTTATTTAATAACACCAGCATAAGAAAAATAACACATCTACCACAGGGTTATTTAAGAGTGTTATGCACCTACAGGTGACCACAGAAAAAAAATGTTTTCTGGAAAGTGTATGACCTCTTGAAAAAGCTGCTCAGAGAAATGGAGGACAGAGTAAGAGGTTTGACACCTCCCGTGTGGCCTTCCTAGCTTTACACCATAAACTCCTGTCGTGCCAGCGAACGCTGCAGTGATGGTGAAGCTGTGAACTCACACAGCTACCAGCAAAGGACTGTATCATAGCATATCTTTCCTGACAGATCCTTTTGGGAGCTTCCTGGACTGAACTGTCCTGGCAGAAGCACATTTTTGGTATACGATTTGTGACATCACTGCAGAGTCTGCTCTTTTTCTACATTGATGGAAAGAGTTACACTAGCACAACTTCCTAGTATCAGTTCAATGCTTGTTTCATCTATCTTGCCTTAGTATGAGTTCTGCAGATAAGTGCACATTTATTTCCTATTCCTCTGAAAACAAAAAACTAAATTAAAAAAAACAAAATCACAAAGACGACTTATCCACCTACAAGAATGGGAGTCAAATACTGACAATATAAGAGTGGCAGGCAGCTAAAACAACCACACAGGTGTTCGCTCACTCCCCCTGCCACAGTGGGACAGGAGAAGAATTAAAAAAAAAAAAAGGTAAAACTGAGGGGTTGAGATAAGGACAGTTTAATGGGGCAGAAAAGGAAGAGTGTGACGATAGAATACACAAGTGTTGCACAGCACAACTGCTTACCACCCAAAGCCAATGCTTAGATAGTTCCTGAGCCATCCCGCCTCCTGCTATACACAGAGCATGATGTCATATGGTATGGAATATCCCTTTGGCCAGTCAGGGCCATCTCTCCTGGCTCTGTCCCCTCCCAGGTTCTTGGGCACCACCCACCTTCTCCTAGGCAGGCCAGTATGAGAAGCTGAAAAGTCCTTGACTGCTTGGCAATAACTACAAACATCAATGTGTTATCAACATTGCTCTTATCATAAATCAAAACCAGGGCACTACACCAGCTGCTTGAAAGAAAATTAACACTATCCCTGCCAAAACCAGGACAACCTGTCAGCTGTGTCTATCACAGACAGCGCATATCACAAACTTAGCACTGGGAGAAAGCTTGACTCCACCTATAACAATTCCACGTTTTCCCCCTTACACAATGTTAATTTAT
This sequence comes from Heliornis fulica, assembly GCA_013399135.1. Classification (NCBI taxonomy): domain Eukaryota; kingdom Metazoa; phylum Chordata; class Aves; order Gruiformes; family Heliornithidae; genus Heliornis; species Heliornis fulica. The sequence continues at coordinate 935,061 of VXBZ01000400.1, read as the reverse complement.
CTTCTCACTTGATTCACCCATTGTATTAGTATAATGGATCTTCCTTTTTAAAATCTTTCCCTTACAACTACAAAGAAAATCTTAAACTACTCTTCTTACTACCCAACTTCATTAGATGGCCTGTTGCATAGGTCAGGACCAAACCTCAAACATACACAACTTTCCCTATTCTCACAAATTAAGAAAGTAATCAAGCATGCTAAGCAGGCTACCAAAATTAGTCCACATAGACAAAACCTGAGGCACTCAAGAAAAAACAACATAAAGTGTAATGAAACAGCAAGGATGTAGTCTTAAAACAAAGGAAAATTAACTTTTTTTTTAATTGACAGAAGCGCTAAAGACTAGCATTATTTAAGCATTTAAATTCTGAAGATGTAGATACGTGCTGTTATTAATTCAGTCCACCACCTCTGTGTGCAGAAGCTGTCATTTCCCACTGCAGACCAGCACAATCCAGCCTTTTTTGTGACTGGAGCGACGGCATGAGCACAAGCCAACACGGGAGCACTGGCTAAATGCCACTCAGCAGGCACTGCAGCAGTACAGCAGTGTCAGCAGCCCTGCTGACCCAAGGCAACTTTGTTATGTATTGATGGACACAGTACAGATATGCAATATCGGCAAAACCTGTCACAAGCACAAATTTCTTAAAGCTACTGCAATTTTTTAGGACTTTATAGCTACTAATGGGCAGTGCAGCCTTGACATTAAGTGCTTATTCACAGTCTTCAGCCAGACAGCTTTTCAGTCAATGAGAGTATCTGGAATGTTGATTACTAGTCTCATCCTTTTTTGCCTTAAACAGTAACAAGAAGCCTGGTGAATGCAGCTCTGTACTTCTACGGAATATAGTATCAGAATACAGTTATATTCGAATTTAGGTGTTCTTGGAGTTTGCATTCTAATTCAAGACATTTACTTAAATCATTTTGAATTACAACCAAAAAGTACTGGAAGAGACCAGCTGGGCATCTTACACAGAATTTAGATACATACATTTTCATATTATATATATATATATATATATATGCGCACGCACACACACATATGTGACTACACTTACTACATGTATCTGTAATAATCTATTTATTTTAACGGTAACATAGTTCTAATATCTAGCAGCTAATATATACATATATCTAGCATAGTCCACATTTACAGATGCTAGATCCACTTGCACTCTCCATCACAGGACTACAGTCTCAGGCCCCTCCAAGTTACAAACCTTCTTTCAGGCTGCAGACAACACACATTGCTGTTGTGCCACCACCCTCTCAAGAATCGGGGAGTTCTGCTTCTGCATTATATCAGCAGATTAAACCCAGAACAATCCTATACAGGGCAACAAGCCCAGCTCTCTTAGAGCTCCATTAGTCTTTTCCGCTACCTGATTCACTGTTTGACAATGAACCAGAACTGTACACAGAAATGCAGCCAGGCTGCCCTCAGTGCCTCCAGTGTTAACGTTCCCCTGACGCACATTAGACTGCATTCAGCTGTCTCTCACACTCACATCCTATTAGCAGTCCACTCTCTGTCACTGTGAATTAATAAAGTTTTTCTCTGCTCCAACAGACAAACTTTCTAACTTCTCTCACCCAAAGATACTTACAAAGAAAATCCTGTTACTAGTCCACAGCCTTATACTGGGTACCATTCACAACTAAAGTTAAAGCAGTTGAACAGTCATCTACCTATATACTTTTGGGAGTTATTTCATTCCTTATCAGCAAACATGGCATTAATAGCTTACACTAATAAACTAAAAGGTTGTGAGTCAAAGCTAACACGCAATCCACAGTATCCTGTGACTAAGAAAAAAGGTGATCAAAAGCAAATACCATGTTTAATGAAAGGTTACTTCAGCTGTACCTTTACTTGTCACACTTCTAGACATTCTCCGCCCTCATTTTTGCAGAGTGCTTTCATAATGCTTAACCCTTAATTGTCTGCTGTGAGGAAGAGGGAACCATTTCACTTAAGAACCATGTAAGTGAGGGAAGAGAAAAATTACACATCATTTATTTTACCAAGCCTGGCTCCAAGCCATAGACCAAAACCACCCTTCAGTAGAATCAATATATTTCACCTTCTCTCACTTGGCTTGTTCTTCCTAGGATTAACTGACCTTATATATGTGTTACAGCCACTTCCTAATTCTGTAAAACCTAAGGGGCAGGGGGGTGCTTGGGTTGGCAGGTTTTTTTGGAATGAGGATCCCTGCCAGATGAGAACATATGTGTCACTTTTAATTAAGTTTCAATAATAAAATGGGGTTTGAGTATTTTTGGCAACTACTTAACAGTGTTCACACTCAAACTGTAACTGAGCTTTTAAGTTAGCATCCACTTGAGAAAAGGAGTAAAATAAATACTTCTAAGAGATATACAATCACTTATGCAGCAGAGATAAGACACAGACCAAAATGCAGTTGGGAATGCAGAGGCATTACACCCCTGAGACCAAACTAACTAAAACTCCTGCTGTTACAGATACTGGGCAGTGTACAGGCATTAGACAGACTTGGTTTTCCATAGGAGACCTTAGTATGACCATCATTCCCTATTATTAAGTATCTGGACAGCAGACACCATCTGTTTCACCTATAAAGAATCAATTTATATAGACACTACACATGGTTTCTGTGTAGCAGGCCACAAAAATCATTATCAGTTTAAGATCGCCCATTTTTATCTGATATAAACATGCAGCCTGACAGTCCCCACCAACACTGCCATCTGTGTGCAAGTTCTGTCTCATGAAAAAGTAAGCTAAACACACATCTGAACCTATGAAAGACAAGTATAGCTCAGTATGTTTAATGTCATTTTCTTACAGCCACAAACTACTACTCTTACAGACAGAAAAATTATGCTCAAAATGACTGTAACATGCCTGTGTGATATAACAGGTTTCATTCCATGATACTACCCAGCAGCTACCCAGACTAGCACTCAAACTCTTTGTGCTAAAACTCATCAGTAGATTTCAAAAATAGCTATGATGTCTCACACCCAGAAGTGTGCATCACTACAAAACAGTTTCTCTGGCCTGCTTCTGTCCCTGTTAGAGACACCAGCTTCTCATGAAAGCCTGGATTCAGAAAGCCACGTCAATGCAGACAGCATCTGGTGCGGCTCTGTTCCCACATTTGGACTGCCCGAGGAAGCACTTACTATACATACAATACAGAACTTTCATGCTAATAAACTCTGAAGTATTTCAGAAAAATATTACAGACTAGCTTGGATACTGTGCCCCCTTTTGTGTTTCTACTGACTTTTTCGTAATTGGCTTTACATCAGTGCATATTCTGACATGCTCATTCTATGCGTACTGCCATTACAATGGGAAGCTAACAAGTTTCAGGCACTGCTTTCTTTGCAGAACTACAGACACCAATGTAAAAGTAATCCTATTAAGAATTAAGATAAAGGCTGCCAAAAAGCAGCTCACAGATTTATACTTCATTCTTCAGGATACTATGGGTCAGAAGACAGAACACCGGTATTCACAATTTGTACTCCTTCACACTCCTCCTGTTTTTATGAAATCACACAGGCACAAGCAAAATAAGACCACAGAACTTTTAAGTAAGTTTACCTGCTAATTTTATGAATGACGGGAGAAGGAAGCTGAAAAGAAACCTATTAACTCTGTATGGATTATGGGCTTGTTTTCCTTTGAAATAAAACTAAGTATCTGGGGAGGAGCCATTTCGCTAATACCAGCACCTTATACAAGTCCCACTCCATCCAGCGCTGATGGAGACAGGGTGGGGTCAGATACTGCTCAGAAATGGCGAGGAAGAGGCAAGCATCCCCGGGATGTACAGAAGACCCTTACTTTACTTTCTGGATCGCCCTAGAAGGTCCTAGCTTTCACCCATACGTCACCAACACCGATTAATCTTTCCCGACTTCCTCGTACAACCTCCAAGCTGCCCTTCGCGGGCAGGTTCCGTCCGGAACCGCGTTACCCGAAGCCGGTTACGCGCAGGGAGAACCAACCCGAGAGCCCGGGCAGGCACCCTGCAGCCGCAGGGCACAGGCGGAGCAGTGCGGCGCTGCCCAGAGCTCCAACCTCCCGGCGCCCCACTCCGTCCGGGCCCCGCGGGCACAGCCGCCTGTCCCTGGACACCACCGCCTCAGGAATCCGCCGTCGCGATCCCGAGGCCGGAAGGTTTCCCAGCGGGGGCTGTTGCTCGCTTCCCCCTTTATCCTCCCGGCTCCCCGCAGGCCACCGGGGAGAGCGGGGCGGCACCTCGCCCCCCAGCACGTCCCCGCCGCTCCGCTCGGGCACACGCCGCCTCCGGGCGGCCTGCGGCGCCCCAGCACCCCGCGGCGCGCGGCAGGTGCCGCCCACTCTCTCCGAACGCACCCCCCGACCCCTCCCTCACAGGGCTCCCCACCGCCCAGCCCCGCTCCCCGCCGCCAGCGGCCGAGCTGCCGCCA
>VXBZ01000400.1:904549-930322 GCA_013399135.1 Heliornis fulica | reverse complement strand
AGGGCGGCCCGGGATCCCCGCCTCCCGCGCCCCTTGCCTCGTGTGTCTGCTGTTCGCCACTGGAGATAAAGCCGTGCCGGCGCCCAGGTCGCGGCCGCAGGTGAGGGCCGGGCTGCGGCTCCCGGGGCACACTACGAGCCCAGCGACATGGCACGTTGTTGACCGCGTGTTTTCCTGACTCTGCAGACAGCGCATGAGGACAGAGACTCAAGAGTACGTACGAGTCCTATCGAAACCTCATTCGGACAGTGTCTCGGCTCTCTGGACAGATGTGAGAATTTCTTAGCCCTGCTTGTTACTCGTGTGAAAACAGGCTGCGGGTTTGGAGCCCAGGTCATTTTCTGTTCACGCATAACGCCAGTCACACTTTAATGCACCTCACCCACCCGAGAGAGAGCGAGCGAGCTTTGGGGTGTTTGTATCAGAGCCAGGGGTTGGTGCTCCAGCAAAAGCAGATGCAAGGTTTTAAACCTCTCAAGTGTGAAGCAAGCAGCATGATCTGTGCTTTTCTACTGCTATCCAGGATGCAGAGAGAAACTTTTCCTCTCACACAAGGGATTCCTGAAGAAGTAAGAAAAGGCAGTTGAGACAGAGCACTCAAATATGCTGATACGCCAAGTATCTCATTCTGGAAAAATATTCTGCTCCCATAGAGTTAATCCAGGCTACTTTTCCCGGAGTAATTATTCTAGCATCACTCTGAGTATAGACAAGTCTTTGGATGAAGTCCAAAACACACTTGATCAAAAGAGAGGAAAAAACACACCACAAAGGTGCATCTAATGCGGAAACAAAACTTTTTCTTAAATTAGGCTCCCAGATATTTATTGCTATTATGAGTTGTTCCCTGTTTGCCCTTCATGCTCAGCTCATTCAAAGTTTTAATCCAGTGCTCAGTAACTACACAATCGCTGCCAGGGCAGAAAACGGTACTGGCACAAACACTGCCCTAAGTTTCACCAAAGGACCAGAAGAGTGAAGGGTTCCAGACTTAATTAAAAGAAAGTAGGCTTACTACAATCCATGTATTTCACAGTAATTAGTAAAGATTTGAAAACAAGTCTTGTAAAATTGCGTTGAGGTCTGTACCAAAGTCTTAGCAGTTTGCCCTTCGGGACCATTTAAACTTGCATACTTATAATACTCTTACAGTAACTATAGTTACTTTTAAAGTAATGATTCTACTCAATAACTTGTGTCAGGAGTCACAGAAATACTTTCACCCAGAGCCATATGAATGGTACTGGCACATGAGGTTCATCTAACTTCTCCCTCTCCCTCCTTCCCTCCCTCCAACCAGAGCTGCCTGGGCATGTTGTACCCATGTTTGTTGTTATCCACAGAGGCTGCTGAGAGGAGACAGTTTTCTCATCCCAGATGCAGTAACAAGCATTCCAAGACACAGTTATATTAAAACCTGTCTCAAGCAACCACAGCAGGAACCACAAAAATAGGCCATATAGAGGGTGGGAGCAGAACTGCACACAAAGAGCTTGGAGTTACCTTGGATGGTGCCTCATCATTCTGTACTATTTTCATTTGCCCTAGATGAGGGGAGGAAAAAAGTTTTTGTCTGTTTCCTTCCTTTGCTCTTCCTCCAAAACAAACACACTGCGGTTTATCTATAACTAACACATACTTCAGGAATTCCTCTTTTGCACTGTCCCTACATAAAGAGGGACCGAGATTAGGTAGGATAACCAATTAAACACGAGCACTCTGGTACGCATAGTAATGGTGAGATTCTAAGAAAGGCAATGGCCAGATTAAAACTGTCTCTCTTTTTTTTTGTAACAAATACTCTGCTAATGCCAAGTTTTCAAACTGTCTGCTTACTAATACTTGGCCAAAGGGCTACAAGGTGTTTGCCTGCTGTGTCCACATACTGAACAAAATTTAACACAAGCAATACCTTTCTCCTCCACACAAACATGTAGTTAATTAAAAGGAAAAGAATAATTTTCTGGAAAACACAGAGGTGGCATGGAGGAAGACAGAGCTTTATGACATTTAGGTTTTCCCTATAAGGAAAGCAAGACACAATGCTTTATTGTCATTTATATCAACAAAAAAAATATCACAAAGAAATATCAACTTATGGGTACTCGGCTGTGCATCTCTAACACAGCACATCAAATGCCCCTGAAAACCCAAAATACGTAAACATATGCTTTCCATTTCATTAAAGGGCCCAATGTTATAATCGCTGCAATTCCAGATGAAAATATGATACAAGCCAAGAAATTTTGGTTCACTGTTCGAGTTCTAAAGCTATAGAATTGTTTCAGTTCAGAAACATAAACTAAGTGTAAGTAGCCTGGGTAAACCTTCTGCATGGTTTCTCCTAAACGCGATACACCTAGCATTTTTAGAACAGCATGTTCTCCATATTCTTTACACTTAATGAATGGATCCATCTCACTGCTAAAATAAAAAGTTGAACTCTTAGCAGCCAGGATATCTGACTATTTTTGCTAGTATATCCTTTATGGCTGTTCTTGGTTTTCTGTTAGCAATGACATTAGGATGAGCAAACAGCAGCACAGGAAGTAAAGGGACTTGCAGTGATAAGGAAGACAAACTGCTTAATGCCATGTGAGTAAAATGTTTTGCTCTGAACAGTCCAGAAAACAGAATATTAAAAAAGTTGTTATTTACAGAAGTGGTATTCTGAATTATACAGAACCAACACTTGTCATATTCATACATTTATGATTTCACAAAGCTGGGAGGGGTGGCTGACACACCAGAAGGTTGTGCTGCCATTCAACAAGATTTAGACAGGCTGGAGAGCTGGGCAGGGAGAAGTTCAATGACATCTAACAAGGGGCAAGTGCAGGGTCTTGCATCTAGGGAGAAACAACCCCAGGTACCAGTATAGGTTGGGGACTGGCCTGTTGGAGAGCAGTGCAAGTGAGAGGGACCTGGGGGTCCTGGTGGACAGCAGGACGACCATGAGCCAGCAGTGTGCCCTCATGGCTAAGAGGCCAATGGCATCCTGGGGTGTATTAGAAGGGGGGTGGTTAGTAAGTCAAGAGAGGTCCTCCTCTCCCTCTGCTCTGCCCTGGTGAGACCTCACCTGGAGTAGTGTGTCCAGTTCTGGGTCCCTCAGTTCAAGAAGGACATAGAACTCCTTGAAAGAGTCCAGCATAGGGCCACCAAGATGATGGAGTGGAACACCTTCCTTGTGAGGACAGGCTGAGGGATCTGGGTCTCTTTAGGTTGGAGAAGAGGAGACTGAGGGGTGACCTCATTAATGTCTATAAATACGTTAAGGGTGAGTGTCAGGAGGGTGGAGCCAGGCTCTTCTCGGTGTTGGCCAATGATAGGACAAGGGGCAGTGAGTCCAAACTAGAACATAGGAAGTTCCATGTGAATGTAAGGATGAATTTTTCTCTGTGAGGGTGACAGATCACTGGAACAGGCTGCCCAGAGAGGTTGTGGAGTCTCCTCTGGAGACATTGAAGACCAATCTGGAAAGTTCCTGTGTGGTTTAATCTAGGTGATCCTGCTCAGGCAGGGGGGTTCGTCTAGATGATCTTTCAGGGTCCCTTCCAACTCCTGACATTCTGTGATTCTGTGACTTATAACTAAATGAAGAATGTTAAAATCTCTTTTCTTACTACCTTTTCAAAAAGATTCCCACGATGCAGCTTTTTCACTTGTTGCTATATTTAAATCAGATTAATTACAGTTCCAGATGAATATGTTGCTGGTTTTATAACATCTCATTTTGATGTGTTTTTTTTAAAAAAAAAAAAAAAACCAACAACAAATAAGACATCATTCTTCTATTCTTTACTGGCTGACAAATCAAAAACATTGTACCTCTGTAAACAAACTGTTTAGAATTTGACATGATCTTCAGGTTCATAGCCATTAAGTCTGAACTTTTAACATTTAGGGTCATGGCTTTAACTTAATGCTTCTATATAATATGCAAAGCATTACACAAATAGGAGTTGAAAGAAATATTTTGGTCCAGACTTCGAATTTTGGCTAACACTGCAACCACTGTTACATAGCAGTTCTTTAGGTCTTTTGCTGTGAGAGAGTATTTTTTACACCCAAGTTGTCAAGTACATTTCTTAAGTAGGTTCAGAATGACCAGGCCAGACTGCTCAGAGAGTAAACATCTCTGTAAACATACTTGGAGACACTTTATGAGCGTAGCTAGGCAGAGATCATAGAAATGCTGGTGACAAATGGGAACTAAACACCCATAGTTTGGATTGCTGTAGAGGGAATGAAGTATATTCCTTCACAATTACTGTTAACTAAGGCATAAAACTGCAGTAATTTTGAACACAGGAGCAGGGGAGGAAGAGTGAAGGTTTATAAGCAAGATATTTACAGGACCTCCCTGGAGACTTTCCCCAGGAGCTCAGGAAGCAAGATGAACCTTCATGGGTCACATCTTAACTCCATCAAGAGCAATTAATCATTGTACAGGACAAAACACTTTTATTCTCCTAGCTCACACTGACTCTGAGTAAAGTCTTTGACCATCACCAAAGCACAACCTCACACAACCTTGTTCAGACTTACCTCCAAGAGCTGCACTGGCTGCTGGACACACAGGACCTGGCCCTGGGACAGTCTGCAAAGCACAAGACAAAGAATTACTGTCATTCAAGGAATCTGTTCTCTAGATCCCTAATCTAGCTTTTTGTAACAGCACACTGTAGCTGAGCCCCCCAACTCCCCTTGCAACAAACTAGCAGAAGCAGCTGCTTGGTCATAACCCACTGTGACACCTGCTGCCCATCAGGCCCTGGGTCAGGTCGAGCTGCGAGGGCAGCCAGCTGGCTGTTTGGCCACCACCGAGGAGGGGAAGCCCAGGCAGTCTGCATAAAGCTTTTTAGTGATGGACAGGAATGGTGCAAAGAAATCTGTCCTTTTTTTGTTGTTGTTTGGGTTGTTGGAGTTGTTTTAGTAGATTTAAGGGTTTTGATAGTCACTGGCTGTAACAATTTTACGCTTCTGGCATTGCAGCCACCTCATTCACACGTACCAATCAAACTGTGTGTGCCACCAATTCAGCTGGACCTGTGCTCAAGACATGTTTAAACATGAGACCCAGACCACTGCAGACAAAGCCAGCAGAGGCTGTGTCTGAATGACCACGAGGTTGTTCTTTCTTCCTGCTTTGCCTGGATGTAAGCAGCAGTTATACGGAGGCTGAGGAGATACTGTAGTCTTCATAAGCTCCCTGATGAGCAATGCAACCTTTAGTTTCTGGAGTTCATAAATTGTTATACAGAAAACAAAGGATTCTTCTACTTCCATGCCAATCTACCTGTACAGTTATTTTACATGCAAAAACTATCAGATACTTTCACTTTTTCATTTAGCCCAAAAAATTAAGAAACATCAAAAAATTAATAATCTGTTATCCAAGGAAGAATTTTTTAAAATGCCACTTCTTTATCCAATCACTAACAATTTACATCCACTAAAGGAAAAAAGACCCTGAGGATTGTCTACATGTGCAGCATTTTCCAATTAACTGCTTCTGTTTAATTATTAAACAATTACATTAAGCTTAACAGGGAGGGGTTTTTAATTCAAGAATAAGAGCTCACATATGAGTTAATCAGCAACAATTTCATGTTTAAACAAGCACCACAAAACTATTCATATATATGAAAAAAGGTTCCAGTTTTATTCAATGAAAACATTCATTACATGATGCTGCCATGACCAGGCAGGCTTAGTGAGTGAATTGCAAAGCTAATCAGTTTGGCAAAGAGTTTTGTTGAAGCTGTTGTGTTGGCCACACTGATTTCAAGTGGTCTGTTCATTTGTTGCAAACAACTAAAATCTGAGGCAGGGAAGGAAAGGTCATTCATTGGTTATGAAAGCACAAACTTTCATATTGCACTGAAAAGTTTTCAAATCAAGTGTTGAATTTTGTATTCATTGTGCACTCAGTTTGCTTACTGTTTTTTTCCCATCTTTCTATACATCTAAATTTCGAGTGCCCTTCCTAGGAAAAGGCAAAATGACCCCATGCCCTGTAGGCAATCAAGATTTAAGGCACTCTGTCCAATAACAACATCAATTTCTGATAGATTTATGGCACAAGCACATTTTTACATTTCAACAGTGATGTTTATTTTCAGACCATCACTTGCTTGGTCTTTCCAGATTAATTCTATCAAAAGAAATTTTCTGACAGCTCCAAAAATCAGATTTTGAACTTTCAAATTATATTCCCATTTAGGCAAGCCCAGTCTTATTTTATGCAATAAGAGGAACTATTCTAAAACACACGTTTTCTTAACTGCAATTAACAGTCCCTGCGTGGGTGTGCTGGGAGTTCTCTGCCTTGTTTATGTACATGCCTTACACCAGCAGTCTCAAAGAGAACACCCCAAACCTATCCAAGCTCATTCCATATAGCTGGAAACACAAACAACTAAGAAAGGTAAGATGATACAGTCAGGAAGATGTGATCTCAGTTTTCACTAAGGCTGTATCTTTCCTATCATTTCTTGCATGGCACACATATATGGCTTCCTTTACTCATGTGAGTGTAGTTTTAGCATGTACCAGACATTGTATGTTTTCCAGCATAAAGCAAGTGAACTTCTGTGAATTTCTGACTACTCTGAGTGAAATTCATGCATCAGTTCCTATTACTTAGCTTTTTCTAAAGTCTATCAGCATCTCCAAGGATCAAGGTCCACCTTTAAGCAATTCAACAACCTAACTGGCAGCTAGACCAAGGTATGATTATTTGCTTCTTGAGTTCAAAGGTACACTGACCCATTTTACTGTAGGTCTGTTCTTAGCACTAGTCAAATATAGTTATTTCACAATAACGATGTATTTTCCATGCAGAACATAAAGGACCATGAGGTATGGCAGTATTATCATCTCCATTTCCAAGTGGAAATTATTGATGGCCTACTCAAGGAAGATTGCCCCAGCATCACTGAGGAAAGCTGCACAGAACCCACATCCAGATCTGGTTTGTGGATTCTCTTTCCTCTGCCTTGCTATTAAAGACGTGCCTAAATCTGAAAAATCACAAGTTCGCTTCTGCACAGCTCTCAGATGCAGAGATGAGATACCTGAACATATGCACATTTGGCTGATAGTCCCCATCCTTTGAGTAACACACTGCTAGTAAAAAGCATGCTTCATTTTAGGTAAGCACTAATGTCCCTCACAACACTTTCTGACTCCCCATCTCTGGGAAATTTGGCACTACAGTGTGGGTTGCAGCTCTAATTATCAGAGAATAAGTATTCAGTGTAAAATTTTTTCTTCTGTTCCTCTTCACCACTTTGTTTTCATATAATATTTAAAGACCCCAGGAGTTCTCTCTGTTCCACTCCAACCTTCAACATGTTAGTTTTCAAGCCCATTACCCTGGAGCCAACTGACCACTGCTCAGAGAAGGAACCAATTTGTCTGCATTTGTGGGAATACAAGTACCATATCTGCCAGGTGTGCAGCAGCTACAAATCTGAGCAGATGGATGTTCTGCAGACAGTAAACAATCAACAGATGTCACAAGCACTTGCTGACCAACTGCACATGGCAGCACAACCACCACTCAGTGGGATCAGGTCATGGTACAAGCCTGTGCCTGCCAGCAGTGACTGCAAGCCCTGCCGATCCTGTGTTCCTGAAGCTGGATGCCAAATTTGTTTCAGCCTCAGGATGCCAAAGTGGCAGCTGCTTCGGAAAGAAGAATCACGGTATCAATCTTATGGGGAAAGTTTGCATCATTTAACAATCTGTTCAATGTCAGAAAAAGAAGCTATTACAGGAGTCGGCCAGTTTGCAGATATGCATAAATATTAACCATAGCCTTCATACAGAAGAACTAGTATGGATAAGGTACAGGAATTAATATTTAAGTCAATTAAGAAGGCTTCCCTAGCTGTGTCAGTAACAGACTGGCCCTATCTATAAGTCAAAAATTGTGGTGAAGTAGGAATATGAAAAATACTCTATTGTAGATAACAGAAATATGTAGTACATTTTTAATAATATTCCTATAGCATTACATTGCCACATTGCTTCACAGCAGTTCTTCTTGGTTAGTATTGCTGGGTGTACAGCCTTATTCCATTTTTCCCATTGTAACAGAAGACATATTTGTAACTTACTTTAATTTGAACAGTGGCTTTTTGCTAAAATTTAGCAAATCCCATATGACAGGGAATGCTGGATAGTTTCAGTGTATTCATCCTGTTATTTTTCCATTCTTGCTGCATGTACATAACCATAAGGTGATCTGCTGTTTTCAGCTAGTGTCCTGCTCCCTGATCTGCATGCAATCTGTTGCTATTTGAGGTACAAAGGAGAAAAGCAGCATGCCCACTGGGAGAATTATTTTAACACACACTTGGTTTGTGAAGTACCTCAGTTCTTTCATCTTTTGTGAATAACATCACACAGTGTATTGAAATAACTTGGGTACCTAAAAACACTCCAACCATAGGAATATATATACATATATTTACAGATGCTGTGGTGAGCCTGCATTCCAGTACCACATGAAGGTATGTTAAGTATCTCCACCCTACCACAGACCTGCCCTCTGAATCCCTCAGCAGCTTTGTTTTGCTTGACAAAGGTGCCTCTTCCTAAGGGGCACAGGAATACGCTGTCAGCTGAATGTTGCTCGTGTACCACAGATAGTGTGGGACTGTGCTCTGCAGAGAACAGCAGAACAGCAGCTCTGACAAGGCTGCCACAGTTCTTGCCACATTTCCTGACATTTTTCTTTATTCAACACTACCTCATCCTTTCTCAAAAATCTGAATAATCTTCATTCCTGCAGAATGTGTACACCTTGGCCTTGCACTCTGTGGGTCTACACAGAGTAATGCTTATAACAGGGCACTTGCAAGAGAAGTGTTTTCAAACACTGTAAAAGTCAGAAGTTCGAATATTGTGACTTGGAGCTCAGTGGAATTGTGGAATAGTTGCTAGAGAGCTGTTTACAATATAATCACAATAATACAGTGATATAACATTGAGGTAACCAAGCAGAAACACCTGAAAAGAATGTTCTAAGTGAAGAGGTGTACCAGCAGGAAAAAGCTGACCATGAACATACTCAATAGAAATAAACATCTCTAGTAAGACTCCAATGTAGAACAAGCACAACACTCCTTGGAAAAGCATTTTATTTCTTCCTAATAAATTTTAATAGCAATAGAAGAATAAATTTTTGCAATGATGTTCTGTAGCGGGAAGTGGTAAAAAGAAATTCGGGGAAAAAAAAACCACAAACAATCATCAAAATTTTAGTCTAACAAATAGCCTCCTGGACAAAATAAGATATCCAAACCTCTCTAATATTCTGGCATCATGAAGCTCAAGACATTCAGTTCTCAGTACAAGGAATGTTTTACTATGGTTAGCATGAGGTTAATACCTTGCCACATCTATCTTTTATCTTTTTTCATTATTAGTAGTATGCCAAGAGCAGTATCTTACTGAGTACCTTGCAAGACAAGTTTCAACAAAGCTGCAGTATGATTTTTTTTTCTGGGATTAGTAAATCAAGACTAGAACATATGCCTACAGACATCCTCCACAATCAATTCACAAGTCATGGAAGTTGTCAGCAATTTCTGTTGCACTGTTCCTTATCTTTATCCCAAAGATCAAGATCCACTGAGAAAGAGGGGGCATGGCCTTTGAAGATACTAAGAGATTTCTTGATTAATCCCAAAAAAAGAGAAAGACTGCATTACCTTTACCACAGATCACCCTCTGCAGGGATATTCCCAGCATGAAGGCATTCAGGTGGTAGCCACAGCTGGGAAGGTCTCATTATAGCAAAGTAGCTTCATTGGCAACACAGCTCCAGAGGTGCAATTACAGGAGATCCTGTGATGTTTTAAGGTTCACAGGTGGAGTTTTGGCCTTCCCCAAATTTTGAAATCTGTGAAGTTCAAAGTTAGAGCTGTGATTTATTGAAGGGAGAGGGTAAATACTCATTTTTCTTAATAAACCAGTACTGTTGAAAAGTCTCAATAAGACCCTGGAAGAGTTTCCACACTTTGCAACTCCCTTCCTTCCCCAACAATCATAACTGTAATCTTAATTTTATAAAATCCAGACATACTGACGCAGGCAAAAATTTCCACTAGTCCAGTATTCTGCTTCAAAGTTGCCATTAGTGGTCATCTGAAGGACTGTGTGATAGAGTGCTCCTTCTCTTAACTCTTTCCTGCTAGTACCCTGCGGGTTATGGATTTCCCCATGGGTTCATTCAGACCACTGTATTTATTGACAGTTTCTAGTTTATATAAAACATCTTATATTTATATTATTGGAAACAGGATGTACAGCATTGAAATATTGTGCACTGTGAAAAGGGACTTCCTGCTTCAAATTCCCCTGCCCAATAACTTCACTGTGCCTCCACTGTATGACCATAAGTTAATGAATGTTCCTTAGTCATCTTTATTATATGCTTCTTACATACCCCATTTCAATCATCTGTTTTCATACAGAATACTCCTTTTCCAATTCATATCTCAAATAGAAATCATTACACATTTCTAAACACTTTGGGCATTCTTTGTACTTTTATCATTTCACTAGATGCCTTTTGAGACAGAATTATCAGAACACCACACAACGTTCAAGATTCATCTAAGACATGGACTTTAGAGCATGGTTATATGCTCCATTTCATATGGCATTTAATTTCTAATTCATGATTTTTTTATTTGCTTTTTGATTGGTACTAAACACTAAGGTAACAGCACACTTACAACATGAAGACCAAGATCGTGAATGCAACAAATTAATTCAGAGTCCATTTTTTAGTTAAAGCATATTGCTCTATACAGCATGGACCTCAGTCTTGCTATTTTATTTCTCAGACATATAGAAAAACTTTTCTTTAGAGTCAGCTTTAGTTTTAACACACAATTTTATAGAGACAGCAAACACTATGTCCCTATATACCCACATCCCTTCTTAGGGCTTTAAACATGGCAAACAACATACTCTGGGGTATATATCTCTCTCTCTCTGAAAAATAGATATTCCTCCCATTAGCTTCTCTTTCTTCAGCTAGCTCTAAATCTACAAAAGGATCTTTACTGAATACCAGTTTAAGTTCTCAAGGGCTCAAAACAACTAGAAAATCCAAGTAGATTGTGACAACTGACTCATCTTTTTATCTACAGGCTTACTGCATGCTTGAAAGAATTCCAAGAGGCATGATGACCCTTTGCAAACTTGGTATTTTCCATGTATCGGCTAATACTGTTCTCATTATAGTTCCTATCATGTTGCTGGCTTAGAAGTCAGTTTAGTTTCTATAATTCTCCCAAAGATCCTATTTCAAACTGTTCTTAAATGTGCTCCCTTTTTTCCTCTGGTACCACGATGATAAATGACAGTTAAAACTCCATTTTGGGGGAGTTAGGTGATTTCATACATGCACTCCTTCAAATCACAAGACAGTAAATCCATGGAAAACTCAGTTAAGAAAACACTGAATCAACTGGTGATGCACTAAGCAAACAGGATGAATGCACACAGAATCTTTACTTCCATGTTCCTAATTACGCCCTTATGTGCTGTTGGAACATGTGCAATTGCCAAACCAGAGCCATAAAATGGCAAGCTGCTATCTTTTCCTTATCCCCAGTCTTATCAAGTTCTGACCTCAGGAACTGGAGGAGCATCACAAATCCAGAAGTCTTGCCTGCCCTTCAAAAGATTAGAGATAGCTCCTCCTCCCCTCACCCTCCAAACTGCCAGCCAGGCTGTAAGTCTCCCTAGTACAAATAATGCCAAGTGCACCTACTCTTTTGAAGCAGGCAGCTGGTAGCAACTGCCTCATTGTCACAATTCAGCTGGCAGCCTCAAAATCCTCTTAGAAGCAGGAATCCATGAAAATTCCTTTAGTTTCCTTGGCCCCTGCTCATCTTCTGGCAATGACATCAGTATAAAGGAGTCATTTTTTCAAGCAACAACGATTTTCTGAATGCTCCATAGTTTTTCATAGATAGGCACTAATGTCTTCTCATCTCCTGTTTAATGATGAGAACTTGGGCTACCCCATGCACTTGTTATTCGCATAGCACCTCAGAAGAAAAGTGCTTCTAAAACATTTCACAAGAAGATATGTGTCTCTCATGTTAAAGAAGCTGCATAACTACAGTAAGCCAACACCCAAATATTTGTGTGCCTTGTCTCCACATGCCTTCATTAGAAAGACATAACCTCGGGTGTTATTTATATGAGTGCACATTCACAGCTACAGAATTCTTGGCAATTCCATATTCTCATACTTAAGAACTGTGTGGATGACTGCAGCCTGCTGGTTGAGCAATAACCTTCCAATGGCTCAACCTCTGTCACCACAAATGAAGGAGGTACTCAGCACAGATTGCTATCTACACATGAACTGGAAGGGCTCTATGCTTTTTCTCAGACTAGGCAGGTATTTCACTCACACCAAAAAGGATGCCTCTTAACCACTGAAGTTCCACTGTGTTGTCTAGTCAATACACTACTTATTCTAATCCATAATATCCAACACAGCATTTCATCATAATCCATAACATTCAGAAACTGCATCAAATAGAGTGACCCTGTGTTAAGCAGCACACTTACTGCTTTTACACACGCTGTATATTTGACCCTTTTAAAATTTATAGCCCTCGAAAATGCATTATGAAGAATGGAAGTTAATCATTCGAAGGTATATATATAAAAAATAAACAAACCCACCAAAAATATTTGAAAAAGTATTTGAAAATCCATAGCTCAGAAATGCAACTTTGGACTGTAGAAAAACTGCAGATTTTTTTCCACAATCTTCTAGTGGAAATAAAAGCGGAATGAGTTTTTCAGATATAAACAGAGAGGATGCTTATATGTTTCTAGGGAATAACCAGAAAGATTAGCTGGGACAGAGGCAGCTGAAAGTACTTTATTTTTTATTATTTTATTGGGGGGCGGGGGTTGAACTAGTTGCTGAAACTAATTTATTTTCCTGAAAACTGCACCTCTAGATCATGTAGAATGATCTAGAGGTGCAGATCTGTGGTAAAGAATTTCCCTTCTTTAAAGGGAAAATACAGTCACTGTATTTTTCTAAAACCTGTTTCACAAACAGGTTCCCTTCCTTTTCCTGTGTGATACTTGTTATAAAACTTAATTTCTTGACTTCTTTATTTTTTTCTCCTTGTTCATATTATTTACACTGTATAATGAGGGAGCAGTTGGGATGAGAAATGAACAATTTAGTGATATGTAAGCCCCATTCCTGAAGATGTACATATGCTAACTTTATTACATGAGTACTTCCACTAATTGTAAAGGAAGTAATCACTGGAATATAATTAGGCACATGAATAAATACATAGAAGACAGAAGCCCTAGTCAGCTGCTAAATATAGCAATTTGCTCACTTATTTAAAACAAACATGTTCAAAATGAGATTTGCAGGGGTCCCAAACAAGGCCTGTGGATGTCTGACAACTGACTTCTGGACAATATATTCCAAAATACCCTTTTCAGAAAATAGTTTGACAAGCTGAATGATGTGAAGGCAACCTCAGCTCCTACCCAGCATCCATCATCTCTTTTGAAGGGTACGTGCATTAAGACAGAAAACACACGGCTGCATCTCCCTTCCCTTCTCCTACTGTTCCCCAAAGCGCAACCATCACGTGCGGAAGCCATGTCACCACATGTGGAGAGCCCAGCCAGCACAACACTGCCACTCTGTTGTCACCTTTTGTGGCTCTTGTCTGAATGCCACTCTGCAACTGTGGGACACAGTCTGTGCCCGCAGTGGTGAGCAGGAAACCAGAAAGTAGGTCTTTAAAGACTTTTCAGTTAGGAGTTTGGTTTATGCCACTATGTTTCTTTTGCCCACCCACATATGTATATGTATCTTTATTTTCTTAATGTCCATCATTACTCTTTAGACACAAGCAAGGCTCAGAATGACCTCCTCTGAATGGAGCAGAGCACTGGCCTTTTGATATTTGAACTATGCAACTATGAAGGCAGAAGACCTCAGGAACCATATATGCTTATCACCTAAGGATGGAAGAGGCCTGGTTCTCCATCTTCTCTGAAAATGTACTGTAAAATTATATTGTGACTGTCATTCCAAGCAGGCATTACAGTGAAACCCCCTCAAATGTTAACCTATTAGTGATGGCACATTATTTTATGATTAAAACAGCTGTCTATACTTGCCTATTATAGAACAACTCTTTAATCAGAACCCAATGTGTCCTTCTAATTTCACACTACTGACTTGTGATTTTGGATTTAATGGGGTACTTTTTTACATTTTCATCAACTGATCTCTCTCAAACAGTTTCTGAATGACTGTCCTTTGGTTTCTACAGCTTCATTTGGAAGCCACATTAATGCATTTGAAGAGCTCTTAAAGTATCTACCTTGCACTTGGAAAGCTAAGCTATGAAGTAATACAAATTATACAAAAAAACTTGTGCAAGTGAAAAGTAAATGATCTTGGTTTGCTGTTGCCTTACATTTCTATCCTGATTGCGCAGAAATACTATGAACACTCCAAATGCCACCAAAAAATAAGAATCTTTCAGAAATTACACCTCATCTGTGCTCTTAGTCTAAGGGGCATTATTTCACTTCAGCTAGAACAAGAGCTACAACAAATAAAACCTTGTTATAATTCTGCAAGGCAGAAGTTAGAACAAAGCTTCCAAGTATCAGAAAGCTGAATTGTAAAGTATGAAGTGGCACACTATTTTGATTGGTGTGAATTAGGGCTAAATATGATTTCAGCTCTTACACAGGAAATAGAAATAAGAAATTAGGTCCTTTGTTTCAACTTGAGAAGCATTAGGTTGTAGTAAAAAAAAAAAAAACACCTCAGAGGGAATCACTTAAGTGACACATTGCCTTTTTCTAACATGCCTGCAAACCTTATCCTGAAAGCTGATGCCTGTGATGAACATGCACATGAGCAATGCCTGCAATTTAAGCTGGTGTTCATTTCACATTCTGTCCATCCAATTGCAAGTCTCCCAGGAGTATTTTACAAGTTATTTTTGTAACAAAATGTGTAAAATTATATAAAGCTTTCCCTTACAGATTAGAAAGTCCAAAACTGGCCCTCAGACTGAAGCTTTCCATTTCTTTGAGTTAGCTTTCTAATATAGGCATGATCTGACCTCTGGAAACCATCCTCAAATCCATCTTGAAAGGTCAAACTGTTGTATCATTGCTTAACAAATCCTAATAACTTCTTAAAAATACAAACATACTGAGACAATCAATATGTTGATTCAAACTGGTTTTAGCCTGTAGGTCTCAGAACTATATATGACCATCATTGTTGCTCAACAATAAAAATTAGTGTTAATCTATGATAAATACTGGATCACCTTCAGTCTGATACTCGTACAGTTCAATGACAAATGGTGGCAGACATTCATCTACACAAATAAGTCTTTCTGGCCCACTGCAGGATGATGCTGGAATAGCTAGGTTAAGTCAAAAGGAGTGAATCTGTCCATTCTAGCAGGACTAGAAAGAGGACCTAGCTAGAGACTAAAAGGGAACTAAAAGTTTGTACCCAGAGTCCAGCCTAGTCCTTCTTGTGCAAATGGACCAGAATATGCAGTAAACCCTACAACATTTCAACTAAGAGATACAGCAGGTAGAAACTTCTGGTTCACTTGCTTAGTGACGCTGGTGGAACTATAGAAGACACCCACACACACTCTGCTGTAGCCTTCAGCAAAGGAGGCTGCAACACACTGAAAAATACTTTTTTCTGCCCCCAAACAACATGCCCTATCATGAACTACAGCACAACTTACTCAAAAGAGGAACAAACCCCACTTTGTATTCTAGTAAGCAGCAGTAGTCTGTGCTTTCTACTGTATATGACATAGCAGAGCTTTGCTTAAGGCCATCTTAAAATGCTTAAGGAGTTCTGCATCCACAGGACTGTTCTTTCTGGGATGATGTGTTTTCTTTCCTATCTTGTTCTTCTTTCCTCCTCATATCCTGATAATTCAGCTTTATAGGTGGTAGATGCAGGTACTTGCCAAGTTTTCCATCTTTACATATAGCCTAATATTGCTTTCATCTTCTATTTAACCTGGGCAAGTCTACACAAAAGGATTAAGTCAAAAAGCCAAATTCAGGGTGACACACATAGCTCTAATATTTCTATCCCATGAGGTTAGCTTTTAGGTACTTCTGTAAGCTTTGAATTTCATACACAGAGCAGAAACTAATGAACTGTCACGATGCATCTCATTTATAAGCCCCAACAGATAATCCATAAGAAGAATTAATATGAAGAAAGATTTGTTTCCATATTACTATGAGCTCTTCCCCATCTGCTTTATAGATATAGTGAAATGTAGAGAAGAACAAACCTGAAGGAAATTTCACCAAAGCACACTTTGAAAATGAGAGCTCTACATTTACTTTGAAAAGAAATCCATTATGGTACAATTTTCTTATATTTTTCCATTTGAATGAGAAGTTGCTATGCTTCAGTACTGTTTGAGAACATATCTATTCTGTACTAGAAAAGTAAAGTAAACAGAAAGTATTTACTGGGGTTGGTGACAGCCCTCAGATCTCTGCAGCACATACCAGGAGGAAACCAAGACTCCAGACCCAAAACCCTTCTCACGGTTTTTAACAGAACACTGACTTTTATTTTTTTCCCCTTTGTCACTTATTTTCTGAAATTCCTGAGGTTGAATGTGTTGATTTCTTATCTGGCCTGCAAACTTGTATAAAGCATACAAAATAAATTGGCTGGAAGGGTCTAAGAAAGACCACATCTCTCAAAGAAGTGGTACTATGCCATTCTTAAGAGAGCACACAGGGTCCTCGTTACTGAATGACTCAAGTAACAGTGTGAAGTCTTTTTTTAAATTGTCCTTGGGATATATGGACAAAGTTTGGGATATTTATTTTAATCTGATTTGGCATTTTAATCTCAGAAATATCAGAGTGGCAGGCTGAATCTTGGCCCTTGTCACAGCAAAGGGACTTCTCAGGAAGTTTTAGATATTTGCTGGGTCAAAATTTGGTTTAAGTTATACATCTTTTCACCTCCCTCCAAAAGCTAATTTTAATGCACTGGAGATAATTTCCACTCTGTTTATTCTTAGACTCTTAATATTTAGAACACTGAAAATCTCAAATGTAAGTTAAAGAAAACACACCAACAATCCACCAGTCCATGATCAACACACACAGAGCACTTTCGACTGCCTCTGCATATTTATGCTTGAAAAGGGAACACTCTCCAGGTGTGGCTATGAAATATCTGTGAAATTAGGTAGAATGGGTGAAAAACACCTGTTATGACACCTGTTGGCACTCAGTGGAGAAGTGAGAAGGACGATAACATGCTCCTCCTCTCTACAGTACTTGGTATCCATCTGCAGCCATCACCCCCTCATCACAGGTAGTGTGAAGTTCCCACACTATCCTTTTCTCATAGCAAACTGAGAAAACACAAGGGTTTTTCAGGTGTTTTCACCTCTCCTGTTTGCAGCCTCGACCAATCCATGCCTCATCTCCCAAGAAAAGTCTCTTCCCAGACAGGGAGCCAGGGGCAGGGAGAACCCACAGGAATTGGGTGCTGTGGCCAGGACCTCACAGCTGCCACACCAACGCACACACAGGTTTTCCAGCCAACCCTGGGCTGCACCGGCAAACTGCACTGGTCAGCACCAGCCAGCTGTTAAGAAATACAGGAGTGAAACAAATTGCCTCTGCTTCAACTTCTTGAAAAGCCCAAACAGCTTCTACATTAGTCTATTTCTGGCCGCCTGTCCCACCCCCGATTCTAGCACAGGAGCTCCCCCATCCAGACATACAGCTCCTGCTGATTTAGCGATCTCAGTGTTACAGCCACAGCAAGATGTGGGCTCAGGCAGTTTGAGGATTTAACAGAGTGAATTCTGTTACTGGTCAAGCCATCGTGTAACACATGAAGGGAACTGCACTTGCACCAGCAGTACTTTACCCCACTAACAGGTAAAAACCCCCTAGGTTTTTTGTGTCTCTGCCTGTCCTCCAATCCTACTCAATAA
Source organism: Heliornis fulica (assembly GCA_013399135.1). Taxonomy (NCBI): domain Eukaryota; kingdom Metazoa; phylum Chordata; class Aves; order Gruiformes; family Heliornithidae; genus Heliornis; species Heliornis fulica. The sequence goes on along the minus strand of VXBZ01000400.1, from coordinate 912,251 downwards.
ATACAATTTCATACCTGATACTTGCTGAACCCCCTTTCTGCATTACAGAAGCCCCTGACCTGCTGACTTAGAATGCACAAAACAGACCTTCTCTGAGGTCAGGAAGAGCTTGCATGGACACAGCATTCTGGTTCCGAGAGCCTGCACATAACCACAAACACCATTTTGGATATGCACTTAACATGCAGCTAATACATGGGCCCTTGTAAACCAACAGACAAATAACCAAACCCACCAGTATAATAAGGATTTAGGTGAAAAGGCTCTATTGTTTGTAAAACAGAACATTCTGAAAATGGGTATTTCCCTGTTTTCTGCAGCACAATCAATTTCAATTAATCTCATGAAACTCAGCAATAATTTTTTAAATTTTTTTTTTGCCAGCTAATTAGATATTTTTGGGACTGAATTGCTTAGAACATTCCATATACAATGTCTTGTTAGCAGATACAAAATTAAAAAAGCTCCAGCACAGTCCACTCTTGCAAACTAAACACAGTGGTATTACTGGGATGTACAAGAATCATCATTCCATTCGATACAAGAGAAACTCTTAAAAAGCTTTAGAGGGACAATAATTAGTCCTTGTAATTGTTTCATGGTGTAGAGGTTTGGAATTGCCTCGTTTTCTTTCAAGTGCCCAAAAGCTCTAGAGGGGAAGCAATTGTTTCCTGAATACCAAAATACTTTTTCATTTACTCAAAAAACCCTGCCTGTAACAGTTGCTAACATTTGTTTTCCCCTCCTCTCCAAATACAGATGCGAAAATGTAAAAAAATTTGGTTTGTCTTCTCCATCCTCTCATTCACCTTTGAGAGAGATCAATCCGCTCCTGGCAGCTGGCACTGCCCTGGACAGCAGAAGGGGACATGTCTTGAATTTCCAATTCACATTCCAACTGTGGAGTTGCTCTCTCCACCCCACACTACATTAGCAGGATATGTTTATGGGGTTTTCCAGAAGAGCTGAATAGCCTCTTTAGTGAGTGACTGGAGCCACAAGGACACAAAGGCCACTGGCAGGAAACTTGTGTCACAGGAACCACATTGTGGGATCTACAACATGGTACCAGGGGATGATGCAACAGGGACATTTGAAAAACCACGCACAGAGCAGGTCAGTGGATCTCAGAAATCACTGATCTTCAAGAGTGGTGCATTAGTAGATATGACTGGGTCTTGTAGAGTTCAAGAACATGATGGAAAACGTCCATAGAAGTTTTTCTTAACTCCCAAGAGCACTTTGTGTACGACCTACCCTCACAGAAGGAAGAAAGGCTGCTTCTCCCCATGGCAGCCCTATTCTATGCACCCTTATTTTGTCCTCATTACTGGCATGCTCCCCTATTCACACACCTTCGCTAGTACTATGTGGCAAAGTAGATACAGCCTTTAGACCTTCAAGGAAAACCCTGAAGCAAGCAGAGCAACCAGGCACCTACTGATGTCATGATACACAATGAAACCCTCCAGGTACCGCTTTTCCACTGACCTGAGATCTCACTTGAGGTACTCGGCTTTTAACTCCCCAGCTCTTTTTATATAGAAGAAAGCTCACTCTATGCAGTGCTTATTCAGCTGCACCCATCCCTCATACTAAAGTGAAATATTACAGCCACAGAATCTGACCAGCAGGCAGCCACTTGGCTATGCAACCATACACATTTCTTGGCAGAGCTTAGATTCTAGCATGCAGCTTTACTAGCACAGAAAGGAATTGTAATAACTCAATACATTGAGATTTTCCAACAGCTACAAGGAACTGCTGGCTAGCATCTTGCAACAGGGACAAAGACAGCAGTACTTCTTGTGGTGGCCAGATACAGCACCATTACAGAGGCTTGGGTGAATTCAGTACATTAATGCTGATAATGAGCTAGTGGCAGCACAGAATCACACATGGATGAGCATTCAATTACTCATCCCGTGTGTAACTCGCAGTGAAAGCAAAGACCACAGTCATGCAGGCCTCTGCAACTTTCATTTCATAATGCACCATTAAATCTCCATCAAATAATGAAGCTTTGTCCCACGGGCTGGGGCTGAACAGAGGGTATCCCATCTCATTTTGCAGAGCCCACAAAAACTGGGCTCAAGCCCTCACCCGCTCATGCAGGGTCACCACCACCTTCCCCAGGCAGAACCTGAAGCAACCAAACCAATTTAAGATGAAAGCTTTCAAGGTACCAAGTTTTTCATAAAGAGTTTACCTCTAGTAGCCTTGCCCAGCTCATTCCCAGGAGCTGGGGGATGGGGTCAAGTGTTGAGACTTACTTCATCTCATTAGGACATCATCTACATGGGAAAATATCTTCTAGTGATACACACACAGTACAATGACACACAAAATCTGCTTTATTTTCCTTCTACTTAAGCCCCTTCCCAGATGACATAAACTAAATAGACCTTTCTGAAGCTGAGATGTAGGTGCTCACATACAAGCTCATGTTATGAGAAAAACAAAGCCTGCACCATATTAGAGAAAAGATGTGGAGAAGCTGACCTAGGCAGTGCCATACAGAACGTGCCTATGAGCTTCTACATTCTTGAACTTTAAAATAAAGATTAAAATGAGTACTGCAACACCAATTACCATTAGAGAGTAGTGTGGTTGCTACATCCAGTTTTAGAAATGAGTAACAGACCATAATGCAGAGCAACATTTCTAGAGAGTAACTACATTGAACTCGGGTTCTCTAACTAAACCTGGGTACCCTTTTTTGGAGTCAGAAAGGTGCCTGTTGCCCAGCTTGAGGTAGGATCTCAGTTTTCTTAGTGATGGAGGGAGTGTTGTGGCTACTACCACTACTACATACATATGTATATGTATACATTTATATATATAGAAAACCTCAGATATACAGATAAAATTTGAGCTCCTCAAGTTTTGCTGGGATTCCGATTGGAGCCAACCCCACATTTGCAATGTCATATGGAAAGAACAAATGCAAAGGGGACACAGGAATCACATCCATGATAATCCAAGCTAGAATCAGTAGCTCCCTCCCCCCCCCGAATTTCAGTACAAAGAGGAAAAAAAATAATTGGACATTTGCACAAATACATTTTGTGTTTGCTGATGAATCTTTTGCAGCTTTGCAGATACTTTTAAGTAATAATATTGTCATGATGGTTGTAGAACAAACTTGCAGCAGATGAAAACCCCTACATGCCTGCAGAAGGACCCAGCGGCAACCATTTAGGGAATGGATTCCTTGAAACTGAGCATTCATAATCCAGTGCCTTCTGTGCATTCACTCCCTTCAATGGCTATGGTAATTAGGTTGTCTCATGTTATTGTGACCTACAATCTATCTATGGGGACACTCCAGGGGAGCTCTGGGTCCTAAATCTACTAATTTCACATTTAGAAAGGCTCAGGCATTACAACAATGCTGAATTGATATGCAGAACACTCAGATAATTTTAAACACTTGAATCATTGTCCTCAGATGTAAAAAGATCAGGGCTTCCTTCAAGCAGACATTGTGCAAATTCACTGGGTGTGTCACATTACACTGAAGGGATGTTGCTGAAATGCAACTGGGCCATGGCAGTGGTAGCTGATTAAGTGGAAAATAACAAGCCTTAGACACAATGACCTTTATCAACAACACACAAAATTTAAGCAGAAACTTACAGAAAATTTTCCTGATCAGTTTTTTTTTTCTATGCTGGTAGCAAATAAGGTAGTAAACCAGACTGTACAGTTACTTTCCTGCACAAGTTACAACCTTCTTATGCTTTGATTAATCATCCTGATTCCGGATTTAGCAATACCTGATCCAATCCTAAGAAACAGTCCAAAGAAAGCTACAGTCTACAATAGCATCATCTTAAATAGTTTCTCAGTGCCTTAGTATTTGCAGTCCTGGATGACTTAATAATGTGGTGTCACTCTCTTCGTACACCATAAGCTGAATGGGTAATCAAATGGAAACCTTGCAAACAGGTTTCCAGTTTAGGGCAGAGTATCAGCCCACATCAGACAAATGACCTACGGTCTAATTCTGCATGAGAGATTTTGGAGATTTTATTACCATGCATCGCCTTTACTCAAATCTAACTGAAGTGTCATTTCTTTGAGACAGGTCATTACAAGCAAATATTCCCTACAAATTTCTGGATGTTGACTGATGAGCTCCGTTGAACCTTGCAGCAGCTGCCCTTCGGGCCACTGCTAAACACACCTTCGCAGTCCTTCACCAGCAGCTGGAGCAAGCACAGCAGCCTGGGGACAAGAGAAGCAGAGGGCACATTTCCCTTTTGCCCCGACAGAGAATTGCAGAGAAAGAGGAGGGCAGACCCCCAAAGAGAGAAATGTCAAACTGTCTCAGCAAGATTTGCCAGATCTTCCAGAGCCGTTATTAATGCGATAAATTCATTTTTGGGAGGGTAAAAAAAAATAAAATCACTGCCACAGCAAACGCTTAATATTACGTGCTACGAGTTAGACTGAATACAAAGTATGCACAGGCTCTCCACTGAGAAAACTGAATATATTTATCTTTTTAATTGAATCTAGCCATATAAAATGATCCCGTTAAGTAGATTAGAAATCTCATGTACCAGGCCCCCATGTGGTTTGCCTTTAATATTTGTGCATTCAATTACTGTTTTTGAAAAGTAGGAATTACTCTTTGCAACCCCAATGCTATATTTATTCAGGATTTAGGCCTATTTTAAGATTAAGTATGACTTAATTGTACCTAAGTATCAGCAATGTTGCAGTCAGAATACTGAAACTCATTATCATATATCTGCCTGATATCTGCATTCTGCAGATCTGTGAAGAAGAAAAAGAGAATACTTCCTCTTGCTACCACTACAATAAAATCAGAGGATGTCTGTGCAGTCTGAAAAGCAGTTTTATCCAGATGCTCCAGTAAAGTATTTATTTTTATTAAAAAGGTTAAAACATTAAATCTATTTTAATTTTTTTAAAGATGTATGAAAGAGGGGAAAACCTGTTACATCTCCCTACATAATTCACAGGGAAAAGTAACTGTAACAGCAAAAAGGTATTGCAAGAATCCACATGAGGGACTACCAGCTCACATGGATTGCTGCACACAACACGCACTACAAAGAGGTTAACTCCTATCTATTCCTTGCAAGATTCATCAACATCTTGACTAGATCTAAATCCTAGCCTTGACCTTGTTCTAAGTGAAGGGTACTGCAGAAGTTCAGCACAGCACCATGTGGTTCTAACTCCAGACAAATAATATAATCTGCAAAGCTCTAATGAAGCTGAAGTGTTACCATAATTTGTCAAAAGAGGTTAAAGATCTAGGGTAGTAGCTGCAAGGACAAGAAAAGATACGATTCCTAGGAAAACATTTACTTTTGTCAGGCAGTAAAACAGCACTATAAATCTGCACTATATTTATCATGGGGGAAAAAAGGAAGAAGATAGTCACTAAGAATCTGTGTTTCCCACATGTACAAAATGAGCATTACTTGTAAAAGTGGGAAAGGCAACATATGATTTCATTGGTTAGACCCTAAAAAACGCATCCCTAAATATATAGCTATAAAACACTCTGGAATTCGCTATCAGAGTAATGAAGCAAAAAACCAAGGTTCATACCTTACTTGTGACAACTATAATACTGTTATGCATTAATCTGAAAACATTTTTTAAAATATCTCAGTCCAAGCTTCCAATTTAGACTTTTTAAAAATATTTTTCTGAGGTTTGCAAAGTATACTTGCACTCAAGTTCTGTAAAAGAAACGAGTAGGCATCCTTTCATTTACAGCATACAGACAGCACTCTGCACGGTACCTTAAAGAGAAAGGCATATAATATATGCTTTTGTCCCCTAATATACAATGTCAAGGAACTTCTCAGTTTCATTACATAAATATAGCATTTTTCAGAAAAAACGTCTGTAAAATAGAACAAAAGATGCAGGTGCTTCTACTACTTGGTTTGAGGTGTTAATTTCTACTTCACACAGGACAATGCCAAAGACTCCAGAGACTCCATTATAAGGTGGCTGTTATCAAGAAAGAAGAATTCTAAAAATGTAGAGGCCTCTAACTGTTTGTTTTGATTCTGCAACAATCTGTCTGAAATTCTAGCCAGACAAATCTTTAGGATTTATCTTATATGCAAAATAAATGTTTATTGTGGAATAACTCTGTAAGGTACACATGAGTCATTTTTAACCACAGTATTTCCCAGATAAAAAAACAACTGCTGTGTTTATAATGAAAATTAATTCAGTTACATAGATAGTTTAGTTCATAAAACATGTGACAGAATGGAAGAGGTATTTGACAAGCCCTAACTGGTGCTTTTTCTCTATTTTTCAGGTACTTTTTGCTTGTGAAAGGAAAAGCAAAAGTATATGGAGAAAGAGAAAATTGAAATAAAAGTAGGGTGCAGTTGCAGGGATCAGGAAGAGAAATAATAAAAACTTGCTTACACCTGTGATTAAATTGCCACATAGTTAAGTATGACTGGGCCCAGCAGTGCTTACTTTTGTAATATAAATTACAAACTAGTCTCACCCTTTATTGACAAATTCTGTTTGGCACAACAGAGAATCAATCACACAGATGATAATTCCCAAGTGTTTCTCATATATTTTCTATAATTATTCATTCACCTCATTCTGGTGAGCTGGATCCAATCACTTCCAAGCCTCTGAGCTCCCTACCCTCTATCTCCTCTCTGTGCACAAGGAACAGTATTCGGAGTCTCTGAGAATAGTATTTTGCACAGAAGCACTTGCCACCTGAGCTCCTCTGTGCTCAAAAGGAGCACAATGCAGAAACCAGGGAGAGAAACACAAATTTAAGATGTTCCTGTGGTTGCTAAACTTTAGAAACAAACTGGACTTTTAAGGCGAGTTTTGAAAGAAAAGTGGGCAGATAACACATCAAGACAGAGAATGGAGTTACTGCTAATGACCTTGACTGTCTTTTACTGCTTAGTAAGCTAATTATATTAAAAAAAAAAAACAAAAACAAAACAAAAAAAAAGACCAGAGCAGAGGAAATGAGAAGGCATGTTGATGTTTCTGTTCCTTCCAAATCAAAACAGTACCCAGCATGATGTAGGAAAGCCCCTTCAGGTTACACACACTGAGAAAGCTATTGAATGTAGCATACAAGCAGAGCCAAACAAGCATTCTAAATATATATTAGTTTATAACAGTCAAAGGCTATCCCTACCATGGCTGTGCCCTCACATATTACATAAGCTTTGTAACCTAACAAGTATTAAAGCTAAAGATGCAGTTGAAGTGTAGAACAGAAATCATCTCTCGGAGCCCAATGCATTTGATAATCACGGAATGGGTAGTAAAATTATTCTGCAACACACAGCTTGAAAGCTCATCCAAAAATTAACTTTCAAGAAGTCTTTTGTAAGGAGTTTTCTGAATTTGTATATCACCAAGCTACTTGTTAGTAGTCGTGATTTCTGATAAAAAGCTATTTGCCAGTTAATATACCAAACCCATAACTTCTGGAGCTCTACAATAGTTATGCAAACTCCTACCAAAACGTCCTGGGCTCACAAGTATTCTTACTGCAGTGTCTGACACAGCTACTGCTAAAATACATCCCCCCACAGGGACAGCGGAGCTCCAGAAGAGCTGTGTAACATAACATGTATAGACAGTGCATGCCTACCCATCCCTACTTGTAGCCCATTCTTGTGGTGTGAGCTGGAAACCACACTTCTGG
>VXBZ01000400.1:878611-901014 GCA_013399135.1 Heliornis fulica | reverse complement strand
AAGTCCTTCTCCTCAGGGCTGCTCTGGAGCCACTCTCTGCCCAGTCTGTAGTTGTGCCTGGGATTGCCCTGACGCAGATGCAGGACCCTGCACTTGGCCTGGTTGAACCTCATGAGGTTGGCAAACCGAGGTCATCAAACCAAGACCAGAACTTTGTTATAAGGAAGATGCATTGCTGCAAGAAACAAGAAGAGGTTCATCTGGATGCAGATCTTCTGTGATATACATGCCGAATCAGAAGGAGGTAGTCAAGCACAGGTCTTTCCTTGGGGATATTCTCAAACAAGAGGCAATGTCTTAATTCCTCTCAAAGTCAAGAAAGATTTTTACCATTGGTTTCAAGCAATCAGGACCTTAGTTCCTTATAACTAGCAGTATCTTCTGAGTTCAGTACATAAAAATTAAAAACGCTGGTTTATTCCACTCAAGCAGTGTACACTTTGTGCTCATTTACAATGTAACAACCCTGAAACACTGCCCTGCCCAAGAGCGAGACCCAAGAGACTGTGTATTTCTTAGATGTACACACTTTGATTAAAATAAAATCTACTGTGGTCCCCCATTAGGGGATTTCAGCTATATAGCTTTCAGCCAGCTCTCATTTTTTTACACATTAGCAAGCTCCTCCTTTTCACCCAGCTACCACCTTTTCACCCTCCTTTTCACCTAAGCTTTCTCACAGTTATCAATGGGTTGTCCCAAGGTTAACAGCCAAGACTGGAAGGAACATCAGCAGTCCATTGCAATGAAGGTGTTCATTGCAATGAAGGTGTTCATTGCAGAAAACAAATTCAATCCATGGCTGGTAAACATACAGCAGACTGACTGAGAATCGCAGCCTGGGCATACCACATACTTCAATACTTTGGCAGCACTGCTAGTGTGTATTTATGTTTTCTTTTAGATTTTTTCTGAGTTTGTGTTAAAGCCAACAACCTTTTTAGTACAACACCTACTTCCCTAAAGCACTGAGGCCAGTGAAAGAAACACCTTACAAGGTAGTTCATGGAAGAAGGGTGAAGTAGGTAACATATTCAGCTTAAGGGCACCACAGACAGTCCAGTATCTATCTTGCTATTCTAAAACTATGGCAAGGTTTGGATCCACATCTGAGTTTTATCACAGTTCTCAACTACCCAAGTGCACAGATAATTAAAAAAAAAAATCCAAAACAAAAACCAACCAAAACCAGACCCACAAAAAAAAAAAAAAGCAAAAGCAGCAAAAACAGTCCTCCAAAGTCTGGCTGAGTTAAATTTTTCCTCAAGGTTGTGGTGCTGCTTTCCCTCTGCCCCTGCCAGTCTTTAAAGAAAAAATGGGGGGAGAGGTATGTACAAGTTTTGAAAGCACTTAAGTTCAAATTTGAAGTTCAAAGATTTATGTCACTGCTTATCACTCTCACCTGTTCTTTGATTTTAAATCCTTAAATATTTTAAAATAAGGTAGTTTACCACTTGTCTCTACTGAAAAGATAGGAGTAACTTGTTCTGCAGTTTATGCAACGGGCTGTACTCTGAGCAAAGTGCTCATCCTGCTTCTTATCTGAAGGCTATGCTGAATGTCACCAAACAAATTATTTAGCCATATTTACTGAATATTATTTCCCAGTGTGGTACTGAAAGTTTACTAACATCATTAGTGGAGCAGGGCAAAGAACGCAGCCTTAAACAGAGGCCTTTTATTGTCCTAGGTCACCAATTGATGAGATCTGACTTTTTCCCTACTGTATCTTTTAATGACATTACATTTTCAATAAAGCTAATGACAAAGCAGGGGACAAAGTCCCCTAGAGGTTCAGATCCACAACAATAATTTCTGGTCTTTGTTTACCTCTCCCCACCTATGCTTTTATTCCTGCAATTGGAAGGGGGTAGACAGGAATGATGAGAAAATATGTTGGTATCTTCCCACTTGGCTTGGTTTCCAGCTTCAGCTATGAAAAAATGCCAGCTCTTTGATGTTCTAACTCTGAACAAGATTTCAGTTGACAAAACATATGCAAAAGGCAAGTTCAGAGAAGGAAATTGAAGTTTTGTATGCAAACCAAGTCCTAGTCCTACTAAGCCAACAAGTGGCTGGTGAAGAGGCTTAGTGAGATGAAACTTGGTAATCAGCCATGCTGGGGAAGACTCAGATGATATTATTTAAGCAGGAAAAGAAAAAGCCAAAAGACAGATAAAGTTCTTCATCAGAAAAGTCTGGCTGGTAGTTTTTGTCCTTGACTGAAAATCCTGGCAATTTGCTGATCACGAACTTGCAAATAAAATATTCTCAAGATAAAATACTTCTGTAAACAAGAAAAACAGTTTTCACCTATTCAAAGGAAAACAAAAAACCCACATCAAAACCATGGACTTTGGCAAGTTCTAAGAAAGAAAGAATTGCATAGAAAAAAAGCAAAATCTTCAGGAAGGTCATTAAAATTCTTCTTCACACTTTGTGTTATGAGTTTATTTTTAATCTTATTTTTAAGTGTGCTTTTGTAGCAAATAGCATGTAACAGATAATGTTAATAAGAATTTCCTCCCGTTGGTACCAGACAGCCCTGGGACGTGAATTCCAGCTAAGTGATAGTGAAGCAGACAGTGTCCTGTTGAAGTTTCTCAGTCATTTAATAAGCATGCTGGTCACATGGCTATCACATGGAGTTTAGTCGATTAGTCTCATAGGCTAATCTAAGGGAAGTTTAAACAGGAATCTAGGTAAAGTCGACTGGCTGGCTTCATGACTCAGACTGCACCAACAGGAAGAAATAGAATCCAGGTCATAGGACTCCAACCTTAGCTCCGAGGAAGCTCAAGAGTACTGAGGATACTGGAATAGAAAATAGCTTCAGATTACTTCTGCTTGTCATGGTTTCTGTAATAACTGTAGAAAACAGATTTTGAAAACATTTAAAGCTCCATGGCAAGTGTTTTAGCCAACACATGTTTCCAGGCAGGACTTTGGAGAGAGGAAGGTCACAAGGAGGCATGGAGACAAGTGGGAAAGCATTGGGTCATCTTGTAACATGCAGTCAGACCACAAAAGATCAACTCCCATAAGCAGTGATGAATGGAAGCAGGATTCAGAAAGCTCCTTAAATATAGAAAAATAAGCAAAAGCAGCCTTGGGAACTCGAGGAGTGTAAGATGATCTGGTATACATCTCTCAAGGTGCTTTATGAGGGCTGTGGCCAAAGAAATGCCTCTTAAAAGGTACAGGTTTTTAAGCCAACCTCGTGATTTGAAAGCCCAAGGCACATGCTCCAAATGCTAGGAATTTGCAATGTTTTTGATGTGTAGGCTACTAAATAAACACACCGTTTTGGGAGGATTTCTATACTTTCCAGATATGAATGATATAAACATTGAAAATTATATAAAAGGACCTGAGCCAGAGTCTACTTTTCACAAGCACATAGAAAAAACACTGAAATACAATTTGTTTAATGTTACTTACCACCACATAATTTCATTCATGCAATACTGAATCATTATTGTGTTCTTAATTTTTTATTAAGATCAAAGGAGGGGAAAAAAAAGGAGACTCCAGTCTTACTACCAAAAGAAATATGCATCTACTTGCATCGATCATGATGCAACATCCTACAGAATAAATTATTTTAATCAGTTTTGTTTTATTCCTCCCTCCACACAAGGAGTAGAATTTAAGAGAATACTCCTTGTTTACAATAAGCTAAAGCAGAACATACAACAGATATAAAAATTGAAGTGTATCCTTTTTTCTTCCTTGGACATGCAAACATAAAACTGTGAGAAACATGTACGCCATGTTATCTATAGAAAGAACTGTGAAAAAGGATTAATTGTTAACAAGAATAAAATTGAAAAGGCCACACCTGCTCAACACCTTGGGGAGACTTACTGCTTCAAGAATATATGATCAAAACAAGTCAGGAGACAAAAGCTAGTCAAGGGATGCATGAAAAACTGACTGAATTTACCTTGTTCTAAACCATTGGTTTTCATTACTAATATAAATCATGACAAGGTGGCAGCTTAGCAAGTCTTGAAAAACAATAAAAATACCACTGAAAGAAACTGGCAGCTGTAGTTAGAAGAGAATGTTGTATCCCGAAATACCAGATGCCTTTATAAAAATAAGGTATGTTTTGCTAAGCAATGTCTGAAATGTTTATGCAGCCAACTACAGCTTGATCTTTATTTAACAGTTGAGCAACAGAGGTCCTTATTATTTAATTAAACACTCATTCCAACCCACATTTATTTTAAAAAGCCCAAAACAAGGCAATTTGCTGCAAGGCAAGTAGGTGAAATGGAAAGGGTTTATTCATATGGGTTTATTCATATTAGTCTAGGAGAAATGAATGAAGCAATGATTTTACCATAAAAAACATTTGCTGTTAAACAAGGAGTTACTGTGGAACACGAAGTCCAAACTAGCTGGTTTAACAAAATGGCCCTTTGATTTGAAAAACATTTCTGTACCACATTTAGAGAAGAACATTTTGCTGGTCACTAGTCCTCATGTTCATGAGGATGTCATCCCTCTATCACACATAGCACATCTAGTCAATAATTCTTAGACAACAGCTGAAAAAAATCTGATTTGATTTGGCAGGGATGACATGCAGTTTTAAAGTATTCCTTTTAGCTATACACCAGCCCTCCCTCACTCCAAAAAATCCGGACTTCACCCTTTCCAAACATTCATGTGCTCTTCACACAAATACAGAAAACATTTTACAGATAATATAAGTAGCTGCCTTTGAAGTTGACAAGCCCATTTCCTCGAATGCAAACAGTGTTACCTTTAATGTCCAAGCCAAGCCTCAAACTAAGTGCCTGATTTTCCTGAAATCGCTCATGCTGCAGCTGAACCCATCTGTTGTCTACCTCTAAGCTCCAGCTGTCTAGTCAATGCAGGAGGAGGCAACCAACCAGGCTAAGCCTGTGGAGGGCAAGTAGGTGCCTGAAGCAAGTGTCTGGAAAGAACCACCAGACCCCTGACACAGGCTGGGGAAAGATGTCTCTACCTGAGAGACCAGCTTTGGCCAGAGTACATGCCAGTGGCCATGCACCAACCCTTCAGTTCACAGCCATGGCTTCCCTGCAGAGGTTTAGGTGCTCCTCCAACTTCCCACCATATGAGCAGGGAGGAGAGACCCCTAAGCATTTGCCAGGCAGCAAAGTCCCCTTGCCACTTTTCCCGCAGAGCTCCTGTCACAAATGAAGCACATACCAGCCTTCTGAGTGCTCTCACTCTGCAGGGCAGCTGGGCCCCGCACTGCTGCAGACATGCAGAAAATTGGCACAATTTCATTTGGGTACACACCAAAAATAAACTCCATGGATCATCTGAAACAATACCAGATAGAGACTAGTGTGTATTTTAGAGTTTCTAATGGGCATAATTTCATTAAGCATGCAAGACCTAATAAACAAAAACAACAACAACAAAAAAAATCCAAATAACCAGGCACTGCCATAACAGGAAAAACACCAGAGCAGGTTTGGAGCTGGCTGGGAAGTGAACTATTGTCAGGAGCCCAGTGTTCCAGATGTTCTGATACCGCTGGCTACATTGAGGAAACATGGCATATTGACAAAAAAACCCCAAATAAACAAGGACGCTAATTTACTTATTTCAGAAACAGTCTAAATCCTCAACATGCATGTCCTACAATATGCCATTCTGTCCAAGTGGACAGAAATAGTAACATAACAAGTTAAAGGATGGCTTCATTTACAAATAAGTGTAAGCATGCAAGCACACATTTCTCTAGATGCAGCTGGTTTAAATCTGACTGGGGTATACATACCTTGCTGAAAGTGTTGTAACTTAATTTGCACAGAGTGCATTCTTACCTCTACTTTCTCTTCTTTTATGGCCTACTGTCAAACAGCTACATTACAAAAAATACTACACATTTGCTTTGATATATGAATTTATGTGTTTTTTTCTAAGTCTGGAGAAAGGAACTGGCGATCATTTTACTGTCAGTTTGTATCTACAATTTATGAATTATACTGAACTTGGGCTGGTCCTATCTACAGGTCAAATTAAATGGACTAATTCTGCATAATTTTTCAAGAGGCACCATCATTCTTCATCAGCCCTGGATATGCTCTGTTCTAGGAAAGCACTTTCCAAAACATTTCCATTCCTGCTATTGTAGTTTCAGTTCCCTGCTTCCAGCTCTCCTGGAAAATTGTGTGTGCCACAGCACAGTGCTCCATCCAGCTTTGAGCTGAAACCTTTGGGCAACCTGCCCACACCAGTTCCTCTTTGCACTAGCTTCTTGGGAACTGACCTATTTCCCTTCATTGGCATGACACAGCTGAGAGGCTACAAAACTCCCAACAGCAACAAATCTGAGGCCTCCTTTAAAGGAAAGATAGCTAAGCATCTTTTGAAGAGGAGGCACAGGTAACACAGCACTAACTAAATCCTTGCTAAACCACCCCTATCATAACCTTGTGATACCCTTTCTCATGATTCTGTTCCCCTATTCTGATGGTCTTCATGCTACAGATATACATTGGTTTATACTTTGTGTACAACCTAAGTAAAAAAATTAAACACCAATGAACAAACATATCTGAGCAAATAAAGCCATAAACTATAGATATTCCCCAGTATGAGTCAGCAAGGATGTGGGAATTTCTAAGCAGAAACAAAGCAGCAAAAATGTGCCTCCTGAGAGCTGTTGTTGCTCACTGGTAGTCAGCAGAAAGGACATCTTTTACCATTTAGAGATCATGCTGATTCCATCCTTTAGATCTGAAAACTAACTGTGCAGACTATTGGACATGCAGGGAGATCCAGATGTAGATACTTGCTTATTTCATATTCCCAGTGTGAAATAGCAAGGCTCAGTGTATCAGAGCTGCATACAGAAGGCTCATTATGTAAGTGACAACTATAATATTAAACTGAATAGAATGATAATATAATTCAAGAAATCTAATTGCTACTGTGCAGAAAATTCATTTTCTAACAATACACAGCAAAAGCTGTCTCAATCACTAAACAAAAATCCACCCCCTTATAATTTTCTTTCATTTTCAATTTTATAAAAATGGCCTTAACTCCTCCTATAGACACCAGCACTTAACTAGTCAATCAATCACCACACCTGCTGTCTGCATTGTTATTCTTTAAATTAAAACCTAAGAACAGGAAAACATGTACTGACTAGAATCCACCAGGAACATATTTTTTAAAAGTATTCTCATGACTAAAATGAAATACATTTTTAAAACCTTCAATGAAAATTATTCCTTCAGAGGAGAAAGAAAAGTTGCAAAATTTACCCCCCCCCAAAAAAAAAGTTAAATTTGGTAACAAATAAAGATTATTTGCACTTTTTTTTTCTCTGAAAATAAAACCCCAGCTCTTAAAAACTCTTTACATTCATTATCATCAAAACATCTTGCAAGGAAATCAGTATCATTATTCTTACTTTAGAAATGGTGAAACTGGAAAGACATTAGCGATATCAGAAATCTGTCCATTAGTAGAAAAGCTTGGAAAGGAACTCCTATCTCTCATATTTAGTGTCAAGCTTTGATTTTGGACTTGGTCTTTAGAACAATACAGAACAGATAAATGACAGATTTCTAAATATTCTGTAAAAACACCAGATATTGAGTAGAGAGTTTTGCATTCCAAAGTTCAACATTTTATGTCCTCACCCATTAAACATCAGACACACATAGAAAAATCATCTAAGGCAAGGAATGAAACCTAGGAGTATTAAATAAGTTTTGTACCAGCGTGCATGTCAGCTCCCTTTCCAGATTCCAACCACAAATCAGAAGATTCATTACAGTCATTAATCAGCTGTGCTCCTCTCTTCACCTGTAGGTTTAATACTCCTTATAGATATGTCACCATGGACTAAATTCAACTGAGAACTGTGATAATTAACACACAAATCCCTGAAAATGCATGGTGGGTTTCTAATTCTACACGGTAATGAGGCAGACTTTTTCTGTGCAGGTGCACCAGCAATTCTCCCAGTGCCTCCAACAGGAGTTGGGAGTTTGCATCCCACAGCTGCATATCCCAAATGATTTAAAGAGAACTTGAAATAGAAGTGGAAGTGCCCTCCTGTATAGGTAGAATAAAAACTACCACAGGAAAGGAGGCTGCACCTCATTTTGGCCTTGCAGGATACCCTTGTCAGACAATATCCAAACCATTCCTTTCAGATCTCACTGTGTGACATAACTGCACAATTAGCTTTCGATCTGAAATCTTTTACTAGAGGGATCTCTCTGGCCCGGTGTGGCAGAGCATGCCAGGGCCTAGGGCTCGGTGTGCCAGCAGCAGCCAGGGAAGGAGCATCCCACAGTGCAATAAGGTGAGCATCACAGGCTGCCACAGGGACCATTGCGCAGGTCCCCATGACCCTCCCAGTGGCAGAGGAGCCATTATCCAGGAGAATGTGCAACTGAGAAGAGCACATCTGGCATTCTGACCTCAATGGGCTGCACGACACCTGATTTTTATTTCATGGTCATGGCAAAAGACTCTGCAGAGAAACAAACAGCATGCACAGCACTTCTAAAGTCTGTGACGCCTAGGATTATGAGTCTACAAATATAAAACAAGCTCTTCTGCAATGTCTTAAACCTGCCTTTTCTTGAAGGAAATCCTGATTATGTAACTCCATACGAAATCATCTTTCAAAGCATAGCATGTATTTTTTCCACATCCTGGCAACAAAAAAAAGGTATTTCCCATTAAAAACCCCCATAACTTCCGCATTACAAAATCATTAATGCTTTACTGTAAGTCACAGTTAATGAGATGGCAACAAGAAACAGACAATTCCCCTCCTATGAAAAAAACCAGTATCTAAATATCCCAGGAAACATTTCATCAACCAGCATCAGTTTCCCAAGTGCAGGACATACTGCAAATGGATTTTCTTGAGCATTTTAATACAATTTAGTAATTTGAGATAAAAGAATATCTACATCTTCATTGTATTTACCTCTTCAGGATTTAGGATAGGCCAAAATAACATCAAATCACCTGAGCAGTGGGATAAATTATGCAGCAAATCTTTTTTTATTTAGATTCTTGGAAGCTTTATTCAACTACTTTATACTTTGCCATAAACATCACAGCAACAATACACTGCAGGTGCTACCTGGAAAGGAATAATGTGAAGGTGGTTAACTCTTCACAGTTCTTTAGAAATAACACATTGTAGCTGGTCCCAACACCAGCTCCATTCCCCCATGACTCCTCCATCTCTAATGGTAGCGTGTTAGACCAAAGGATTGCACATGTCATTAACTAAAAAGGAACAGGTTATGGGAATGTGTCAGTTCCGCTGGAGGATGCACAAAGGCAGCTGGATTTAGACACTTTTTTCTCATGCCAGTGAAGGCTCTTATTCAAAAAACAAATCCACGTATCACTTCCTGACCCTGCCGCTGGGCAGGGTATCCTGCTACAGGGTGGGGCATTAAATTGTTCAAGAAAAACACTGGCTAGAAGCCAGTGGAAATTTCATGTTTTATGGATCACGCTTCTATTCTACCATGATTCATGAGCTTCTACAGCCACTGGTGATGTGTATATGTGGTACTTGCCACAAGAGAGATTCTACACTACAGTAAAATCTACCTATGAAATATTTTGTCCTTTGTGTTTGGTCTAGGCTTAGCTATGTGCTATGTTGTGAAGATGATGGAGCTGAACTTAGTGACAAACAGTGAGTGTAACATTGGTTAATAATCCACAACTGGAAATTTAGGCTTGGGAGAGTCAGGCTGGATATTTGTGAAGAAAAAAAAAAGTCTCCAGCTGGAGGTCACCTTGAGACCCTAGAAGAGATTAAATAATCATCATCCTTGGAGGTTTTCAGGATGGTGCCAGTCAAAACTAGAGCTGTCCCAATGGCAATAATTCTGCCCTGAGTGATGCTGGACTAAATGCCCTTTCTAGCCAACATCCCTATGACTCCACAATTTTATGTGTCCTCAGTCAACGTTTCTAATTAGCCTGACTCTCCAGATAGAACTAGAGAGTAATTCCTGTCTTGGACTCTGTTGAAAATCTAGATGTGTTTAGACACCTGGCAGTGCAACAAGATACTTCAGCATGCATCCTCCACTGGCCAATAAATGTAAAATCAGGGTCTCAGGTGTCAATCTGCAAAGTTTCCAAACCTTTGAACCAGATTAATGAAAATAAATGAGGTGCTGAAATGAAGGCAATGGGCATCACTGTTTACCTGACATAATGGAAAAAGATGCAAGCTTCTACAAGCATCAGTCTGGATCCCTGAAATTAATTTCCTTCAATTAACCTCAGAGCTAACTTTGTCACTTTTTGCTCTAGCATTATTCTCACCTTCCCCGATATCTACATGCATTTAAAGAGGAAAAATCACCCTCAAAGTGAAACCTTTCCTTACACCTTGTTCATGCTGATGAGGAAGTACAAGAACAGACAAAAAAAAGTATATGTCACTTGAACATTGAAGAAAGTACTACGATATTACAATAATGAACACAGTATTAGCATAGGTTCAACACAGGTTCTTATTTTTCTCTATATTTAAAATGTAGATTATCTTCTCTTTCATCATGTATTTGCTCATTCTCCAGGGCTGGATGAGGAGATGAGGTAGGAACCCTAACTAGAGTACATCTAGTGTTTTGTATTTATGTGCATATGCAATTTCATATTCTTTTAAACATAGTAATCTTATAGCTATATGCCATTTAATGTGCTTTCTTCAAATGCACAGACACAGACTGGTGCTATGCTGTCCTGACCGAAGTCAACAGGAGTTGCTAAATGATTTCATTTGAAGCCAGATTAGGACTGTTGTGAAAAGCTTACATATAGAGAACCATGTACTGTAAAAAATTTGATCCTTTAGGAAAAAAAAAAAGTAAACTATAAAAATCTTCCAGTGAGTAAAGAAAATGCACACTATTGACTTAGGTAATCATTTAACAAGCTTGACAGCTGAAAGTAAATAATTCCTGGTCAAAGTTTCTAGGATGAAAGGCTTGACCTGTGCTTGAATCTAAGAGCAGCAAGCTGATTGACCTTATGGTACTGTGGTTTCATTTCAGGAGCTGCCTTCCCCCCAAGCTTTTTTCTGAATTGCATGAATATTTCATGACTAACTGCATACCATGCAGACAAAGAGCTAATAGATTAGTAATTTGACCTGCTATTTATGTGAGGTGCCCCAAACATGAAATGAAAAAGACAGTGATTTTTCTTTAGAACAATCACGAAATGGAATATGGTTGATTCTAGAAACTTTATCTTTAGTTTAGCTGAGCTAATTGAAAAGGGTGGAAGCGGCAAAGGATATGATAAAAATTCACATCTGTGAACTAAAGGAAATCAGTGGGCAATACCGTCAGACATGATAGAGCACTCTATCTTAAACACTGCAGTAAAACACTGAGCTGCATTACCTAGAAACCTTGTTTATATGGCTTCTGCTAAATTTCAGCAAACTATTTTAAAAAAACCCAAAACAACAAAAAACCCATCCACCAAGCCACAAACACTGAAAGAATAAGTGATATCACATTTATACCACAGAAGTATAAAAGAGCTCTTCATTTGCACAATTTTCTTTCCCAGATTATGAATGTAATTTAAGATTGATGGGGGAATCACTTAAATGACACGCAAAAGTTGCCTGTAAAGCATTTCTTGGAGATTGTCTCTTAAAATCAAATTATGACTGAGGGATCTTGCTAGTGAAAATCATGAAGCTGCTAGACAAAGCAAAGTGGATTTGGATAACTAACTGATCTTCTTAAACTGGAAGCATGGCTTCCCAGATACTGCTGTTGAGGAGGTGAACAGGTTAAGATCAGGAACGAAATCTACTGAAAAAGGAAATTGCATTGCTAGACTTTTATCTCAAGCACCTCTATTACCCTACAGAAGAAAGCAGCTGAGGGTAGTCAGAAGTAGTCATGGCAAGTAACAATTCTGACACAGTTTGGCTGGTACTGAAATTGTAGCTAAACAAATTAAAAATGCAGTTCATAGTTAAAATGACCTGGAAATCTCAAACCACTTTGGTTACTACAGAAGAAAACTGAGATCAAGCAGTGCAGAAGGAAGTGCAGTCCTGAAATTTTTTCTTAAATGTGTATGGAAAAGAAATGACAAGAGGTAGAGAGAGGAGCTGACAGAGTAAGGATTGTTTTGGCTCTATCAGGTAGGGTCTGTGAATTAAGGAGGGTGGGGTTTTTTTGTATCTTGCCTTATTTTTTCCTGAATGTGGACATGTCATTTCACTTCTCTTTTGGTTCTGTAAAACTGGTATTATACCATCTCTTGAGTATTTCAAAGGCTTGGCAGAATTAAAGCTGCAAGGAAGGAAGCCAAGGAAAGAAAGAAGTCAGACTGACCCACTCAGCAGATTTCTAAGGTGGGGGAGGTAAAGCTATTTATTCCTATGACAGACTGGTGTAATCCTGTGGCTGGCTGGAGCAGGAGGCAGCCAGCTCACAGGCACTAACATGCTGGATGCCTCACCAAACCTATCTGAAATGGCACCACTGCCATAACTAATGAACATCTTCAAACAACATTTAAAATAGCTTGGGTGAGTAATTTAAGCCAACATTAAGGGGTAAAAAAAAAAAAAAACCAACAAAAAAACAACCAAGCACCACAAACACTATCAAACTTCCACAAAACCAATCTACTACAAAATACACATCTTGGATGAGAAAAGGGGTCTTTTTGTCTCCCTTTGGCATTAGTCTTTAGTCAAAACAATACAAGATTTTTCCTGAATCAAACACTCTCCCTGGACAGAACAAAATGGCACACCTGTGAGTCACATCTTGAAAATCTATAAGATTTCTGGCTCAAAAACGGACCATCCACACTTTTCCATGGAAAACACCACTATGGTACTTCAGCAGACCTTGGTGCCAAGTTCTGCGGGTGGCTGCCATAAATCAAACAAGTAGTTCAGCCTTCACCAGTGCAGTTTCACCTTTGCCCATCAATTCTTTCCTTCTTGCAAAATCCACTGACTGCCACAGTTTCTGTAAGGAAACGTCTGAGTAAACAGTGAGTTCCTTCTTAACCCCAAGGTCTCTATTGAGTTCTAACATTTGGCACTTCATCCTTCAAGTGTTTTTACCAAGGTCTATTCTATACCTGCTGGTCTGGTCTTGACTATAAGAACTCATCATTAAGTCAGAGTCATTTTAACTGTTAGAAAGACATCTAAACGTATGGACATCTAAACCTTCCAAGGGCAGTGCTCCTCAAAAAACAAACAGATGATCAACTCAAATTCAGAGTGCATCACTTCACTAAATAGCCCTCACTAAAATCCAGGGCAGCAATGGGTTTGTGCCACAGCAAGTCACAAGGAAGTTTTCTACATTGTCTCAATATACCAGTATGTTCAAGTTGCAAAGTAGCAACACAAAACTCTGTTGATAATATCGTTAATTATATAAACTTACATCATATTGTAACAGTGGTAGACATAACAATAACCTCATGATAAACAGTAAGTAATCCAATTAGAGAATAATTATTAGAGGAGGCCCCATCCCCCACAACACACCCCCCCCCAGAGCTATTCAAACACTTCCATGGTCCCCTTCATCTGCCAAGTTCAGAGTATTCTACAGATGAGGGTAATGACCCCCTACTTTGCAGGAAGGAAAACTGAGGTACTGCAGTATAGCACCATTTGTTCAACCATGAGCAATCGTAGGTCTTGGATATTTCACTGTTATTCCCTAAATTTCTTATTTTCTCAAATAGGCCACTATACACTCTACAATTTGGAAGTGTGATGATGCTTCTGGCTTTAGTAGGTTCAAAAGATCCATCACATACCAAAGAGGTATTCAGTATCTCAGGACTGGCTGAAGTAGAACTCCTGCTGATAGGAGGATTTTAAAGAAGTAATGAGTCAGACATGTATCAAAGAACAGACTCTACTCTTTGGTTCTCAGCTGTCTAGTAGTAAATAAAAATTAACGTAAAATGGTGAAAGCCCTTACTTGGCCATGCTTCCAACTCTGCTCCAAAGAGCCTGGGAAACTGCTAAGAGCAGCTCAAATGAGTGCTGTGTGTCAGGAGTACTCCAGCAAAGTGACCCAGCCGTTTCTTGACTTTAATCACTATTGTTCTGCAAATACGATTGCATCAACTTGCCTTTTATCCTCTTCAACTTAATCTGCACTAAATGTGTCTGCAACATAGCTGAAGCAAAATTATGCCCTACTCATGGATTCTAGATCACTTTGAAATACTGCTCCAAAAGCACTGCCTTTATTTCCAAAACCAGATCTTGAGAATACAGGCAGGCAGCAACAGACACAGCACACATTTTCCCAGTAGCTAACAAATTTTGCAGATCAGTTTCAATTAAGAGATTTAGCAGAAGGCAGAAGGCTCCCTAGTCTCCATCCTTTACCTCATCTCCCACCCACGTCCAAGCACTGGTACTACTCATGTTTTCGCACTGCATTTAAGTTACTTTCTGGTAAGAGAGCGCTGTCTGGCAGTGCCACAGAGAAGCCAGAGGGGTAAGAAGAAACACTAAAACTTTTTCTGCAGCTGTAGCAGACATAAACAGCCACTCTCAGAGCATCTGTACTTCAAGCAGCACCCTTCATTGCCACCATGTGACTCACATGGGGAAGGGATGGGACGAAGAGAACATACACTAATGCAAAGAAATAAACCTATGAAACTTGTATCAATCTGGTGGGAAGCAGAGGGGAAGTCTGACTCAGACATGCAAAACAAGCTTTAAATTGTTGAGATTTTTCTTTGGGGTTCTAGAACATACTCAAAATAACCTCAGTTTGGGCCACTACCTACTACCCAACATTTCTTCAAAGCTCAAGAACTCTGCAGCCGGTTTTGCTCTTCTGGCAAAAGCAACACTGTGCAGTAGGCTGAACTGAGCAGAGGAGACTTATCTGGAGAATCAGGTGGACTGAATTGTCACAACCCACACTGCCTCTTAGATCTTGACCTCTCAGCACAATCACATAGCAACATGTGCAAGCTTACATATACACAGCTGATTAAAAATAAAAAACATCAAAAAACTATTTCACTACATACACTTATGTCACTGCATAGACACAAGAGAACAGCAAAAGAGTGAAAGAGCAAATATTAGGTGTATCACTTCATTTACAACCACAGGATGATCAGACAGAGCAGTGATGAACATACAGATGTCTATACAACAGAAGAGACAACTTGAGCAAGTTGTTGCATTTTATAGCACTCAGAACAGCATCCTTTTACTTGGATAACAATACTCAACTTTTTCAAAAGCTAATCTCCACTTTGATGGCATTAGGAGATACGTCATTTTCTTGAGGGTCAAAAATGTGCATTTTTCCCCATTCATTCCCACTGAGTTGTGGTTTGAAAATAACAGCTTATTAAGTAGCACTACGAGGGCTGTTTGGTTTTGGGGTTTTTAAAAATAGAAAGAAAAAGCAAAAAAGGACAAGGTTGAAATTTTATTTCCTATCCATTTATCATATGGATACGTTCACCTTATAGAAATGCAGCCTTAGCATTCAATAGAGGTGCTGAGTGTCACGGAAAGGCTTATAAAACCATGTCTGTGCATGTATCACACCCTTGTTCCTTCTAACAAGTCACAGCATCTTTATGACACCCTTAAAGAAGGGCATCCTCAATTCCCTTTGGTAATTTCCTACCTTACATTCAAAGTGTCTATTTCCCCTCAAGGACAGTCTGATGCTGAGTTTGGAGGACATAATGAAATCATTATGGTTAGGACATTAGTACCTACACTTGTATCAGAAATTCACTTCCTTTTAGATGCCTATAATGGCAGTTAAAACTCCACTTCTGTATATGAGGGGTATAGATGAAAGGCTGAAGAACAAAGCACCTCATTAGCTCTCTAAGCACAGCGCACTGCAGTTTGTCATTATCCAATGCATTCCTTGCAAGCCACCGGGTGGGGGATACGACAATCCCTGAGGCTGCATTGCAGAGAAATATTATGGGTATCCAAGCAATACCAGAAAGCGGGTATTGCCCAAAATTATTTGTCATAGGCATCTCCCTTAATAGGTGGAGGGCAAATGGAACAAACAGCACTGGTTAAGTGTGGGAATATTATCTTTGAGTTAATTTATTGATAAAAAACACCTACACGACATCTCTCTGCCTCACCTAAGGCCACAATTCAATAGGTAGGATATCCTGGGATGAGTCATGAACCAACACGCTGCAATGTGAATTTCTCGCTGTTAATAAGGAGTTTAAGAAAACAGTAAAAGTTGTTACTGTAGTTTATACAGCACTTTTAGTATTACTTCTGTTCAACTGTGACTGTCCTAAAAATGGTAACATTTTACCAGCTTTTCAAGAGGGGTTTCTGAAATGAGGCCCACCCAAAGTGATGTTGGTAACAGTGGCAACAAGACTTCTTGCAGATGAACCAAGATTGGGTTGACTCCAGGGAGTCCTACAGCTGTGCGCTGAAGGCTAATCCATGCCCTAGCCCTACCTGCTAGTGTGAACTGGACCAAACACCCTCTGCAGGCATCACTCTAAATGTGCTGTGTCACCCTCCAAAAACCTGGAAACTTGCAGAACTATATCATGTAGAGGAATCCACCAGCACTGCAATAGGAGGTTGATTCCAGTGCTCTGGCCACAGGAATTTCAACAGCTGGACTTACTGGGTAACCTCAAATAAGCCACATTCTCCTGTCCCTCAGGCATTAGCACTCCTGATACCAAGATAGTGACAGCCTCACATAGCCACACACAAATATCATGGCAGCATCACAGAATACCTTAGTCCTGTGTGCACAACACAGTTCTTATTTGTAAACTACCCTTCTTTCTAATACTAATTATACTTTCTAATACTAATAATAATTATTTCTCAGTCCAGTCCTATTTTTGTCTATTTATTCTGCCACTTTCTGCTGTGCTCCAGGGGCTTCTGTATATAATCAAGCCACAAATATGTTTTGCTTTGTTTTAAATTTTGTTTAAAGATTGTTTCCTGACTAGCTTTAAACAAAAGTAATCTCACATACACACAGATGCGTGTATACAGATACAGAGAAACCACTCAACTCTAATTTTAATTTTAAGTGTTTTTAGGGACTGATCAGTTATTAAATGTCATAAGCAAAATCATTGCAAAAGAAACCTAAAGAATCACAAGGCACATAAACAGAGAAATCATGCCTCTCTGGCATGAAAACACCCACCTTTGAATTAGATTTCCTACCAATAGGATTTTTCCTTTGCACAGCCTATTTGTGAAGGTGTCTGAAAGTTCTGGAGTTCAAGTGGGAAGGTCAAGCTACAGTGAAAGAAATGACCCACAAGCCTATAAGGAGTTTGACAGGCGTAGATAACCACCAAGTCCTGCTTCCCAAGAAACTTGTCCACATATATGCCTTGAAGACAGCAAGTATATTTTGCTGAGGATGAGCTGCCTTAGAAATGGATGGTACTGGTGTCCCCCACTGACAGACCAGCTTGTCAGGACATAATTCATTCTCCTGAAGCTTGAATCATTCACCAACAGAAAAGAGGTGGTGTCAGGATACATTTTTAAGGCATCACACTGCTCGTAACTTTTCTCTCTGTATGTTTTTTTGGGTCCCTCTCTTGAGCATTGTAACAAACTTTTTGAAGTTAGTAGCATTTTGTGATGATAAGCTTTCTCCCCTTGCTCTTTCATGACACTAGGGGCACAGGAAGAGGATTTCCTAACAGTGAACAATAAAAAGTTACAAACTGAAGCCAAACCACAAATCAAACTCTGATCTCCCTTCCCCTGCCCATCTTTTGACTTTTAATTATTTTTTAATTAGTAAGCACAACAAAATAGAATGTTGAATTTGCTTATTTGTTTCTGACAGAAGAAATACATCCTTCCTGCAGAGCAACCAACTCGACACATCTGTAAATAAAACCCACTTGTGTGATGGAAATTCCTTTGGGAGATTCCTAACACAAGTAGTTTTAAAATGGAAGACTAGGAGAGCCACACGCAAAACTTGTCTCACAAAGGTACTGAGGAGCAAAGACATTTATTTGGATAAACTTTCAAAGCGAATAGGAAGCCACTACTTATTTTAGCATAGTGGTTGACAAGCACGGGGTTAAACCCATGAGCAATCTAGTGAAGGAGAGTAAAGATAAATTTGCTAAAGTGCACAGTGAGACCCCCTTGACTAAACATTGTTCTTTCCTAAATAAATGCTCACATACAAAATATATCACCTATTGCTGTGCTCTGTAAGCAGGTTTCAGTACCGAACAGCTCGGCGATTTACAGATGCATGGGTTACAGAAGAGTACAGATGGTTCTTGTCAGTGCTACGGAAGGGTTTGGCAGAAGACCTGAAAAGACAAGGAAGCTGCTAAGGATAAACTGAACATACTGCTGGCCCTTTCATACCATACTGGAGTTGTGAACAACAGTTGTGAACACATAAGTTCCNGGGAGGAAGAGAACCATTAATTTCAAATAACAATTATGCACAGGGAAAAAAAAATCTATAAATGTATCTTTCTGCTGTGTATGAAGGACTTGACACGTGAAATGTGTCAAACCCAAATTTCACTGAGAAATAATACAAACTAGACAGTTGCAATCGTACATTACAGAAAGTGGAAAAAAAACCCAACAAACCAGCACTGGGCATACAGAATAGGTATTCAAAGTGAAACAAAAAGAAAATTAATGTCCCTCAGTCTGTGGACTGATGATAGGTTTGCCATGATTGTTTTTCCCCCGGGAGATTATGTCTCTCAGGAGGTGACATCCACTTAAGGGACAATGAACCACTATTTGTATAAATGTCCATCAAGGAAACTCTCTAAACAATTGCAAATATTGACCGACATGCAGCAGATTAATTTGGCTTCACTGTCATTGAGATATATTGTAGACAGCTATTGTGGAATGGCAGATCTTTTACATTCATACTTGACACATCACAATTGAACATGGAATTTCTGTCAACAACAAAAGAAGCATTTAATAGTCACTTTGCTTCCCTAACAGAGGCATATGCCTTCCTAATAATGTAAAGACAAGCAGGATTTTTTCTTACAAATAATAACAGATATTTTTTGTCATAATACATGACATTACCTATGAAAACAGTACAATCCCCGTGCTAACCAAAGGTGCCTGCTTTCTCTTCAAATGGAGTATCTCCAGTAGAAGTCAAAAAACAAATCTGTATTGTTTAAATGTGAGAGGACATCAAGGTCTATTTTACTCAGAAGTAAGAGCTACTTCAGAGTGGGGTTTGTTTATTTTTATTAATAGACTAAGTCCTTGAAGTCAACTGCAAAGCAATTACAAATCTTATGTCAACTCTCAAAACAGGGCAAGACAGCACAGAGAAGAACATATTGCATCCTGCTGCCACCTCTGAACTAAAGATCATGACCTTTATACCTCCTCACCTTCACAGCTTTACAATCCTGGGACAAACGGACATGTCAGACTCACTGAAAGACATTCGTTGCCACGACCCAGGCAGGACAGCAGCATTTGGCATAGAATACTGCAGAATAACTTAACACCCAGTTTTCAGAACCATCAAGTAGGTGAAGTTTCTTGGATCTCCATACAGTTTTGGATGCTCCACACATGATAACAAGAGCATGAGAGGAACTCAGAAAGCAAAACCAGACAAGCACTTTGTCTTGCTCCCACTTCGCCACACCCTTTTTAGGTCTAGTAATTCTATGTTCTACTCTTAACCGGCATCACACATATTCCTATCTGAGATTTAAAGGAAGAGTGTGTATACACTAGCTTTAAACAGGAGGATGTAGCAGCAGGAAACCGATAATGAAAACATTTTTCTTTTGTAATACATTTTAGGTTTTTTGTCAGGACTTGATCTTGAACAAATTTCAGAAATGTAAATCCTTGCTTTATTCTACTTACTTCACCCTTTCAAGCACTCCAGCAGGAGAGAAGGAAAGTTGTTGTGAAGCAGGATAATTAGGGACTTATACTGTAATTGTTAAGAGCACTGAGTACAAAGGCAATACTAAGAGCTGCCTGAAGCTTTTTTTGGCCGTGGGAAGTGGCGTTACCAAGGTAATCACTTTCAAACTGTCCAGTAAGACTACTGGGGAACTCTGTACGGAGAGGGATGTGCAAGCCAAAGCGTACTTCCTCAAAAAGAGAACACGAGCATTCACTGATGATTTGTAGGACTTCCATGTTTTGTCTTAAACATGTATTTCTAGCTTGCTAAAGCTGGAAAGCTGAGCTCATTGTGAACATTTAAGATCCTTCCCTATCTCATCCTGAATCTTACAGTTGATTTGAAAATCAGATGGGGGTAAAGGACAGCAACTTCAGAATCACTTGAGAATTAGAGACAGGTTGGGCATAGCCTATATATGAATGCTCAAGGGTGAAAGTGCAAGGAACCATACTTTTCCCACACTGCAGATAAATCAATTTGCAGTACTTGTGCTTTCCTTCGTTGGCCCCCTTGTAGCAGCCCCTTAGGTGCCAGTGCTATTGTGTGCAGGAATGCAGTTCATCACTCAGCTGCTCTGCCCCTCCGTGTGACAACAGGAGCCTGACAGCTACTGAGTTAACTCTTGAGATCCACACAGGCTGCTCTTTTAATTCTGGAGATCCACAGCAAAGCATCCGGTCCTCACCAAGATAGCAGTTGTTGGGCTAATCCGAGGTCTCACTGTGCTAATTGCTGCGTGGACAAGTTACAGCACAGCCAACTCCTGCCCCACACTATCCATTCCATTATGCTGCTACGGAAAGTGACAAAACGGCATTCGTTATCTGCAGATGGAGATGACACGAGAGGAAGAGTGACAGCAATAACAAAAGGGTAAATGCAGGTTTCCTGACCATCAGCAGAAAGGGCATAGTTGCAGCAGTGGCCCTGTGCTTTTCCTATGGTGGCACGGCATGACTCTTGCCTCTGGAGGACACGCATCTGAACGCTGCAAGGAGGACACCAGAGCCTAGAAGTGACTGCTGCTCCGGCATCCGATGACGCAGCTTCCCTGGAAGAAGCGGGAGGGTTTTCTGCACACACTGTTAATGTGCCTCCATTATGTTAATGTTGCTGCGTTTTTCACTTTCAGATAACTACTGTGCTCGTTATCTTAACGTATGAAAACAAACAAAAGACCCACAGAAGACACAGCCTCTTTTTACATTATGTTTATTTAGATTTGTCCATTTCACATGAATCAAGCCATGCCACAAAATTATCTAGGAGCTACTTAAAAGTCTCTCAGTTCATGAAAAAAATTTCAGAGATCTCACCTGCACACGGTGCAAGGATCTCCAACATTTTTCCTCCTAATGCCCTGTATTCAAACATAGAAGCAACTGTCTTTATGTGCATGATTTTAACTGTTTTTATGCTTAGGCTGCGCAAGACTTTCATTAACATATTTTTTCAAGTCTATGCATCCTAGCTTCAAGGTTATCAATCAATCTTTACCTCAACACTAGAAAGTATCTAGGAAGCGGATTCTCAAAATTTGGTTATCATAACCAAATGTGAACCCTCATGAAAGGAGGAAAGCACCTTTTATAGCCAAGAAGCCTTTATTAAGGACATAAAAGTTGCCACGTCCTGTCTTTTCCTAAATTTATGCAGCTGTGAATTCAGCACCTCAGTTTCTCTCAGCTGCCACCATATCCAATTCTGCAATGCATATTCCTGCATTCCCAACATTTTTTTCCACTTCAGTTCTTTAGAAATTTACTTTTATAAAAATCTCATAAGAATGTGATCGAGTCTTAGAGGTATTTAAAAGATACTCAAATGCCTTTTCTTCCCACCTTAAAAATGCTTTGGGTATTTGGTGCTGGTTGGGGCTTGGGGTCTTTTGGTTTTGGTTGTTGTTGTTTTTTAGTAAAACTGAGCATTGAATACTCTTTCATACTTAAGGGGTCCAACTTTTATCAGATTTCAAGCATAGCTGAGACACTGCAGACTCAAAAATTGTAAGCACTCTTCATTCCCAATTGACAACTTTCTTGAAAAATTGTAATCCTTTAACCTTGTAACATCATTTCTCAGGGAGCTGATTAAATGAAAAGTCTGCTTTGGTCAACGGGAATTAGAGCTGCAGACCTTAAGGTAACCTTTAGTGTGTACGTTCTGCCTTGCACATAATGCCAATTAAATGGTTGATGTCATTCCTTAGATTCATCTAAAATCACATTCTCTTGGAAGATAAAATATTGCCAATATAGTTTACAATATGTAATTTCAAGCTGCAATACCCAACTAAGATGTATTTCTTCCAGGTCAAGAAATGTTGAAAGAAAAAAAAAAATATCTAAAACTTAATTTTAAAAATACCTTTAAAAGAGGTGTTGGGGGGGAGAAGGGGGAGTTGGGGGG
>VXBZ01000400.1:843539-878584 GCA_013399135.1 Heliornis fulica | reverse complement strand
GGGGGGGAGCAGCACTAAGTGGATTTATTTGGCTTGGTTTCATTTCCTGCCATTTATATCTGTGTAACTAGCTATTTCCCTCTTGGTCTTGTGTTGAGCTAAATCTCCCTGATATTCCAAAAAGCACGGATCTTTGCAATACACAGGATAAACAGTGTCTCAGGCCATCTGATGACTCTATCTTGTCATCAGCAATATTAAATATATTAACAATGTTTTAGGAAAAACTAATTTGCAAATTTGTGTCAGACAAACTGAAAAACTTACTTATGTAAGGAAATTGCTGAAGAATAACCCAGGGCATCAGCTCACAGAGCATCAATTTACTGACCTCTGCCTTGCCACACAAGAAAGCCTAGAAAGCCTGTATCTGCTTTGCTCTTCCCTATTAATTTTACATTGATGGAGCAGTGGAGATTGATAATTAATTTCTTCCAGCTATTTTTAATTGAAAACAAAGTTAGGCTCACAGTTTTCCTATGAGTTTCACTTGACAGTGATCTAAGTATCAGCTTCAAATTTCTTATTGAAATTGACTGTTCTTTACTATTTAGTAATAGAATTATTCAAAGTTAATGCAGATTCCAAATGGTTTGTAGTTAATTTTGTTAAGTTGTCTGATTGTTACAGATTTTAATACCATTGCATTTCTACTCCATTCTCCGTTATTCACAGGGAGACATAGTACTTTGCAAAAGACAAACTTGTAAGTCTAGACAAGAGTTGGAGCACAAGAAGCATCACCTCAGAGCACAGCCCTTCCTTCACTATCTCATCACAAACACCAAACACATTTGCCCGTCTCATATAGATCTTTTGTTGCTGTCAGATAAACTTGTTTCTACCAGACTAACAAAAAAAAATGTCCTTTCCAAATCCCCCTCTAGCAATGCCCTTTGCCTAGTAATTTTTCTGTGCTGTTTCCAATTAGGATAACTACATAGCATTATTTTTGTAAGCCTAGGTCAGTTTCCATTCAGAGTATCTTCATTTATATTCTTTTACCTCCACTCATTACTACTCCACTACACAGTATCACATAACCCTGGTTTGGGGGATCATGGCTCAGTGAATATAAAACAGCTTAATTTATGCTGGTGATCAAGAACAACAGCATAAACAAAAAAGAATTTAAAAGCAAATACAGAGGATCTAAGTGAATGAGGCTATTAGTATTCGACTGTACAGCACCGTTACCCAAATGTGAGAAGGATTAGGAACACAAAATCATCTTTTCTATTGTTGAAAAAAAGTGCTACACTCTTAAACTCAAGGTTAAGGTTTCCTATTAGTCCTACCCCAAAACTCATCTTCAATGCTTTAGCAGCTTTATTTATCATGAACACAGAAAACACTATTATCAAGAGAATCTGCAAAACTTCCTGAAGTGCAGAGAGGACGACACACTGCACATGCTGTTTTTCGTTTGTCTTGGGAAAAGACCAGACATTCACTGTGGATCTAAGTATAGAGTAGTTCATCACCAAATAATGGTAGAGCTTTTTCTGTTCACTTTTAGTCTACTGCAGTCCATCAGTTTATAATTGATTTTCTCTCTTTGCTAAATAAATTTGAAAACTACAATTCTGCTAATCAAACAATTTTTTGTTTTGCTACATGCTATTTTTCCCAATAAAATAATTGGTAAACATAGGCAACTATAGTACTTGTAAACTCAGACTTTTGTTTTCCATCATATGGCATTTTTCAAACACTCTCCAAGTTTAACTGTGAATGATACAGACTTATTTACAGAAGTGCTGTAATTATCAAAAATACCGTCTTACCACCATAACAATATCAGAGTGCCATCATTAACCAGTACATCCTACTGATGCCAATATTCTGCAAAAATTGATATTTATTTTTAATTTTACAGTCCTTTGTAGTTTGAAATACATTGCTGCATGGCACGTGCATGAAGGCAAACCACCTCTCACCCAGGTTAAGCATGTTAATCATCAGTATGCTTACACATACACATATATCTATGTGACTAATACAAAACATGCCTTATGACATAAGAAAAAAATATCCTAAATTCAATGTTTACATTTCATGAAATAGTTATGTATATTTCACTGGAACTATCATGAATAAATCTGCAAACCAGAGTAGTCTCTTGTTAATTATCACACTAGTTTTAGAGGTATTCAAGGGAACAATTTCCCATGTATTTATGCAGATTTTCCCAAGTGCTTGTTAATAATCTAACACTGTTGAAAAAAAGCTGATATTAATGGTATCATTTCTGAGGTTGCATCCTCACCCATATGACCACAGCAGTAAAGACCACCATCAGCTGTGTGGTCATTATGAAGTCCTGAGCAAACTAATGACCACTGTCCCTACAGCAGGGGGCTGGGATGGGGGCAGGAGTCCCCACAGCCTCTGCAGTGACCACCAGTTCACTCCCTCTCTCCAGCACAACTCTGTCAGAGAACAAACATTCCCAGGTTCAAGTCAGAAAACTGGAACAAGTACCACGTGATGTAGCACAAATAAGAACATCACAGAGCGAAGGTGTGTTTTATTAGAGCAGTAAATGCACCCTGAACCAGAGTGACAGTGAGGCCCCATTGCTTTGGAAGCCCTCAAGTTTTGGTTCCCTCCCAGTTCTTAAAGAATTTATAGGCTTATTAGGGATTACCGCTCCCCCCATTCTCTACATTAAAATAATCTTGCCATCACAAGTGTGCAGTTCTATTAAGACAGGTTAACTTGGGTAAACTGAATAAAGAATAAGAAGTGCTTTGATGCCTCAGAGAGTGGCTACACAGTAAAGCTGCATCAGCATAACTAAAGTAGAAGGTGCATTTCCTGAACAACACGCTGGCCAAATTTCTTACTCCTTCATTCAAGTAAAAATGACTTAGAATCTTAACAGAAGAACCCACTAAAAACATTTGAAGAAAATACTCTCAATAAAAAAGAATGAAGTGTTAATGGCAATATTTACTGCATTTTTCTCCATTTCTCCAACTTACCTTTAGCATCAACTCCACAAAGAGGAGAACAATTGTAAATATTTCATTTCACTTCATGTCTAGATAAAAGCAATTTTCTTTTATGAAAAGTGAAATGCACATGCATTACGCATAAATTGGCTGACATCACTGATATTACAACAGTAATCACTCCTCCTTCTTCAAACCAGAACAGGACCTCCACTGGTACTTTCTGAGCCTCCCCCATTATACTTGACTAGGAGGTTCTCAAGATTACACATCTAGAAATATTTTAAGCGCACATTAGCTGATAAGAGGTAAACCATAATATCTTGGTTACTACTAAAACATGTTTTTCCATGAGCCACTGGAAACGCGATGCCTGTTTCCTATGGATATGTCCTAGATTTCTTAACCCACTTATCCCCAAGAACTCTCAGCACTCTGTTCAGCCAGACAAGTGACATATGGGCCATGATGTTTTCACAGCTACATGTGTGCTGGCTGACCACCCAGTGCAGGATGTGTGTGCTCATTGACCAGCTGGCTGATGCCCGCAGAGGCAACTGGGAGCCAAGATGGAGCTGCCAATTCCCAGCAGGGTACACTAATCAGGAATACTAAACACCCAGCTGCTGTTGACCACTCACATGGCTACAGCTCTTTGGTACTACAGTATTACCTGCACTGAACAGCAGTAATGGAGGAACAACCTTGTGTTCAGCTGCTGAATGCTTCAGGGATGTATTGTCAGCATTTGGTGTCCTGAACCTTCCTCAACATGACATAGGACAGCCTGAGCTGAGTCTGCCAGTACTGGAAGCTTCTTTCTAGCCTCATCCATCAAGGCACAGTTTATATGATGCCTACTACACAGTATGTGTTTCCATAATATAAAATTATGTTTCTAATATTTCTTGCAAGTGCACTCGAGAATTTCCAGGATTGTATGAATAAAGATGATTCCCTGAAGCTGATAACACACAAAAAGAGGGCTCACAAAACTCAAAGGGCTCATATCTGCTGACATACACAACAGTAACATCTTTTGTTATTCAAACATATAGCATAACTGAATGCAATTTGCAGCCTATCTTTAACAACCTGGGCAACTACAATAAAACTAAAAGTGCAGTTTTATAAACAAATCCATATAAAGATACATCTGAGATATTGTAGCAATGGCAGATTTGCATGGTATTGTTCATAGGAATATTCCAAGCAAGCCACTTTTAAAAGATTGCAGACTGTCCAGCTGATTGTTTTTTAACTAGGTCCAAACTATTTTCAGAATATGTACGACTAGTATCCCCACTGTATAAAAGACCAGATTCTCATCTCCCAGGAGGAAGAAATCAATCCCAGCCATTACTTCTCTAAAGACTGGTCTGGGGTTATGATAGTACCATGAAAACATCAGCCACCACAAAAAACCCTCTGAGTTATTAATAGCAAGCAAAAGAGAACATTATGCTGCTGAATAAATCCATGCTTTTTCCACACCTTACATGCAGTTCATACTAGTTCACTTATCTCAGTAAGTGAAAGGTTCAGAGGACACAACAGAGAAGAACAGAGGTATAGTTCAGATGAGCAGATTACGATCTTTTAGTCTGGTAAAGTGATAACTTCAGTAGCAGGTGGCAAAAAACCAGGAAGAAGAATGCTGTTCATGATTTCTTCTGATATTTGAGATAGTGTCCAGCAAACGAAGCCATCGGCGGCCAGTTCAGAACAAACATGCACAGAATTTCCTCACATAGCCGACCAAATTGTGGTGATCTGAGCCAAGCCATGCCCTTGAGACATTTAAATAGAATTTGGATAGTGTGGAGGAGCAAACACATACTTGGAAGGCAGCCTGCATTGTGCTGCTAGTCAGACAAAGCACTTTGAGCTCAGGAAACCATCCTGGGCTGAAAAGTCAGAGGAGGGAAAGCCATCATGGGAGGTGTGGGAAAGAGGCAGTGCCATGCACACTTGACTTTTTGCTTATGAGTTACAGTCATGGCTGGTGCAGAAAAGCTGTGATAGCTGTTACTGCTTCCCCAGGTTCATACTTGCAAGCTGGCTTACACCACAGCACTAAACTCACTACTGATGCTTTTCTAATTCAGGTTCAGCCCTGTTGCTTTTGCTGAAGTAATTAGAAATCGCCATGAATAGAAAATGTACCCCTAAACCAGTGTGACCAAGGCTTGTCCTAGCAGTGTTCTAGATGCCCGTGAAAAACTGAAGCACAGAGAAAAACGCCTACCAAACCAGCTACTTACAGTCCTGGATAAGCAAAGCTGGATAAAGTAACAAGCTTTTCTAAAGACCAGGTTGAGTCAACATGTTGTCAGTTAAATGTGCTACCCAACCTTGAAGAATTAGTTCATTATTTCAGAAAATCATGATACAACCCCCCACACTCGGACATCATCCACTGCTGGTCAGATTTGCCACTCTGCTGTTGCAGAGCAAAGTCAGAGAAACTCTACTGTAGTCTTGTAAAGAATAAAATAAAGTAGCAAAGCAAAAAAGCAGTTCTGGCAACTGTCATTCTGAAGACAGGGGGGCTGGGGGGAATGTCCAGGAGGTCCTACAGTATTTCCATTTGTAACCGATAAAGTTAAATACACTGCCCACAGCTACATCAGCAGATCTCCTGCCCCAAAGATTTTGGACCAAAAAACATCACGGCACCAACTCAGCCACACTTCTTTCTGGTCCAACGTTACCAGAGCCAGGGTGATGTGGAGCAGATTACCAAGAGGATTCTTTACAATGCAACTCAGATTCATCAAAATAATTTTACTGGTTTACACAAGAAGCTTTGTACAACCCTCACTCCCTGACCTGTTGCAGAAATAGAGTGCAGCTGTTTCATCCTTCCAGCTGTAGGTTGTTTGCTTTCTATGATAAAATTGCACAGCCAGCTTCTTTTAGGCAGAACCCTGAAGGCATGCTAAGAAAGCCTATCACTTCCCTAAACATAGCACATAACCGTTCTATGTATATTTGATATACATCTCACATTCATGAGGCAAAAATGTTACCAGACACAGTAGACAGACCTAGAAAAAACATGAGTCAACAAATCTGTGTCAACCTCATAAACTGAAATGAGTTAAGTCTGAACAATCTGTGGAGATCCTTTTGGGAAAGGCAGAGGGGGCCAGGTGCAGCCAGTGCGTGCATGGGAGGGGTGCCAGCTTTCTGTGCCACCATCTGGGAAAGCCCCGCTTTTGCTGCACCACATTCATGGCTCTGTGGGGCATCACAGCTGCTGTGATGTCTGCACAATATCCAGGGGGTGTGTGGTGGTGAGGGGGGGTGGGTGTACTAATATTGCAGTAAGTCATTAGAATGAGAATTTTATCAACTCTAAAGGATGCATGTGACTCTCCAAAATGTATCAGCTGTTAAACTCTAACTCCTCCTGTAAGTTACAATGCATGCTATGCAGCTGACGTCTTGGGAACATAAAATAAAATTTCACACTGGAACATTTCATCTTCAGTGGAAGCCAATTACTGTGTCTTACAATAATAATTTCTGCTGATGTAGCATGATAGTCTTCATAGGAAATAAGATCTTGGCTTTGAAATTAGAAGCCAGTTGTGAACATTGCCTTTTGAACACAGGAGGTTACATGCCTCTTATCAAGACTGATAAGGATGAAGTTTGTCCATAGAGAAACACAATACAGTAGGATCTTGGATTCCAGACTCCACTGTAGATAAATGTGCAAATTCACATTGGCTGAGGAGAAAAAGAAAAGCTTGTCTTATTTTTAATATCTCCTAAACCCACAAAAAGCACTTCTAATTTCTAACACCATCAGTACTGCACGCTGGCCAGAAGATAAAGCACCTGCATTTCCCCTTGCCAGTGTAATTTCATCTCATTGAGTTGCACTATGGGCACGAGCTGTGACAAACTCTACAGCTTGCTGCAGTTAGATCACATTTTGTAGCACCACAAGAGCTACCTCCTAAGCACACTCACAGGATATTACAGGACAACTCATTCATTTGGTCTTGCAGTCATAGAAAGAAATAGTCCAGGCCTGCAAAATCCATTTCTTGGCAACAGGCTACAGCTGCATGGTATAAGCTGCTACGCAGTTGGGAATTCAATCCTACCCTCCCTAATTACCACGGCCAAACACTGCTGCTTTTTACGAAGCCAGCATTTCTTTTCTTTGCCTCTGCCCAAGCAACTACCATGTAAGGTTGACACGTCTCAGATGCTAGTCTGCAGACAGAGGTATAGTTCATGTTCAGAGCAACTGAGAGAGGATACAGAAACCACGCTGCAAACGGACACAGTGACATGCCCAAAATTTTCAAATACAAAAAGACATTTTCATGAGGCTGTACAAGGCGTTTACCTCACATACGTTAGCAGCAATGAGAAGAGGACTCAATATGGCTCAGCAACCCTGTGACAATCAACAGCCCATACTGTCAGAGATCCGTTAGCCAACTGTCCAGACATGGTTAAAGCTTAAAGCACAGATGTCCTGGATGTTTGCAAGGCCATTAGTGCTATGCTGTCTCCACCACCTGTCAACACTGGAAGCGTTCCTGAATTAGCTGCAAGAGAATTGCATGCCTTGTGGATGGTATTAACAGGATGTGCACGACACTCCTATTGGTGCTGGTTAAAGTAGGGCTTCCTTGTAAGCAAGGTGAATCACCTTATGTGGGTCTCCCTGTTGAATTTCACTATGTCATGAGATTACTGGAAGAAAACCATAAAAGCAGCTTAAAAAAAATTATTCCAGTCCCCTCCAATGTTCTTTTCAAATACATTCTCACATCAACAGAGATGATGTGCTAGAGAGACATTCTAGCTACTGAGAACTGGGGATACAACTCCCCTTCTTATTCTGCTCACAGGCACATGAATTTAAATTCTGTTTAAGGAACTACTTCTGGCAGTCACAGAGCTGATCCTGCTTATTTCAGCTGCTTTTCACCGAATCTTATTTTCTTGATGGGACTCTGATCTTGCTTAAGGGCAGTTTCTTCTATGCAAGCAGGGACAGCTACAGGTGATTGCTAGCAATACTTTTTCTTCATAATTAAACAACTTTCTTTATGTAAAGATCTAAAAATTAATATGGATTTAGAACCTATAAGTTCACCAAGGGCCTGGACACTCTCACACTTCAGTTCTGTTAAAAATAAATAAATAAAAGTAGGTTCAGGAAAGTTAAAAAGTGGAAGC
Organism: Heliornis fulica; assembly: GCA_013399135.1. Taxonomy (NCBI): domain Eukaryota; kingdom Metazoa; phylum Chordata; class Aves; order Gruiformes; family Heliornithidae; genus Heliornis; species Heliornis fulica. The sequence goes on along the minus strand of VXBZ01000400.1, from coordinate 870,416 downwards.
TGCAGGACAGGTATCTCTCCTGCTCCCAGTGCTCAGAGGGTCAGGGCTAGCGGGTCTGCTGCAGGCAGATCCGCCACTAGAGCAGCAGCTGCCTCTACCACTAAGTGCCTTCTAAAATGGATCTTTGGCAGGTTTAATACAGCTCTTCATAGCACGTTTATGGTATAGAAGTCATGCCATAATGTTCAAGAATTCCAAGTTACCATACAATTTATAAATGTATATAAGCCACTCATTCTTTCCCATTATAAGTCAACAGAATGTAAATTCAGTCTTTTAACTGATCAATCACTTTCATCTTTTGTTACAAGAGCAGCAGAATATACAAAAGCTATTTTCATTATGGAAATATACAATCCAGTATAGGACATCATAGTGTCAATTAAATATTAATATTTTAAAAAGCTTCAGTGTGCATTACAACAAAGATAGAAATAGAAAATATTTCACTATATCCAAGCAATCATTTGAGGTTTATATACCAGCAAGGATTAATTGTATTGCATAGTACGAAGTGACAAGGAAAGTTGTTTCTTATTCACATTTCTGTGGAACCCCAGAGGTCAAACCAGAGAAAAATAATTTATGGCCATTTAGGTTTATTATGTCTAATAAAATGACTCATCAAAAAAAGTTGATTAGGCTGCAGACAAGTCCAAATAAAAGTTCACTTACTCCTTCTAAACTATTGACCCAAAGTTACATGAGAAAATTTAATTGTCGCATTTCCTAAACATGGTTCACTCTGTATTTAACATGCTTTCTTTTAATATTTCTTCTTAGATGATTTCCTAGATCTTAAAAAAAAATCTAAACTTCATTCTATGCAACCAATATGAGCCACATTCAGAAAAACAATTTACATGAAATATTTCTCATATAAATTTTCACCTTCAGGCACACAGAAAATATCAGTCCAAAAGACTAAAATTTGGTAAAGCTATAAGCATCTGAAAAGTGATCTTTTACAGAGAAGTGCCAGAAAACCTTAATTCCAAGGAAACCAATCAGCTCTCTGAAAAGTGATCTTTTACAGAGAAGTGCCAGAAAACCTTAATTCCAAGGAAACCAATCAGCTCTCTTTTTAACATTAAAGAATATACATTGCACATAATACTTCTGTATTTTGCACTCTGAACACTAGTACTGCAGTTATTCTTTATTACCAAAACCAGACACCCAAAAATCAAAACAAATGACATAATGAACATTAGTTAACATATGCCTGCATCACATTTGTTAAGAAAAAAGAACCTAGAAAATTATTTTTAGAGCTAAAGAATTTACTTGCTTTTGAAAAAAGTATGCATTATTTTACTTTAAAAAATAATGCAGCTTTAATTTTCATTATATTTATTATATATTAATACATCTTATTCATTATATTTAAGGTATCGAGTTGTTAAGAAATCATGTCCTATGGTAATCACTATCAGTTTCAAGAAGTGAATCTGCAAACAAAAAAATGTTCCTACTCCACATTTCACTAAAGGTCATCTGCCCATGACCAGTTTTCCTAAGTAGCTTTTGGCGCATATTTAATTCCTATGTTATTCCTAGAATATTGACATTACGGCAATGTCTAGCATATAGCTCAAGGCAAACACACAAGTTTCTTTGCACCAGTGGGGAGAGAGGCAAAAAATCAATCTTCCAGACACACTAAGGTTAATGAAGTGTCTAATTAAAGTATTTTAAGAGTCATCTTAATCTTGAGAAACCCTCCAAAATATGGGTAGATTTTTATATGCTAAACTCTACTGTTTCATTTCCACTTTATGCTACTAAATTCTAGCTGAAGGTGAAGCTTTAGAAAGTCTTATATTGCAACGGTTTTCTAATTGCAAATCTGTCCTTTGCAGAGCCATTCTGATGCAAGGACAAAGCTACCACCGAGGTAACTAGTAGTGATGTGTCACAAGAGAAAGAATACAACACCCTGAGGCTCTGTAAAAGCAGCCCGAGAATTTCTATTCAAACAGAAAGTTGAACTAATGGCAAAACACTGTGTTTTTTTAAAATGTTAATTTGCATAAACAGTAAGACAATTTAGACATGGATTTACAGTTTTAGTAATTGATGGAATAAACACAGAATAAAAGAGACTAGGAACGTGTGCTTGCACAGTGTACCATGCCAAAGAGCATTTCTTTCACAGAACAGCATACACCAGGCCTAGGAAGCTGATTCATCATGAAATATGTGAGTCAGGTGCCTATTACAAAGGCATCTTGAATCACTCCTGGGCTCTGGGTCATATTCAAAATGCACACACAGCACAGGAAAAGCATTCTTATGCCATGAGTACAGCAAGCACTTTCAGCATGCAGTCACTATTACATTTTTTATTTAAAAAAAGACAAAAAATAAAGAGAACCAAAGGAAAATTCCAAACAAACTCAGCAATTCTGACTCCTACACATCAAGGTAGTGCTACTGATGTGACATTTCTCATTAAAAACACCGTTTCTCTGCAAGCTGGCTGGCTAGCCAATAAACCTAACTGTGCCAGTTCAGTGACACTGCTCTTTGCTCAAATGATATCATGGTATCAGGCAAACAGTGCTATGAAAACTTTTCATTACTCTCCAAAAGGCATTATTAGAACATGTTCTGTTTCTACAGGAGTAATTCAAATATGACAACACCTTTTCCTGGCTGACTGAAGGTAAAATAAATAGATATATTAATACACTATGCAATTAAAGTGCAAAACTCAAAGCTTTTTAAGAAGTACTTCCAAACTTTATAATGCTCACATCTATAGAGTAGACAGCATTTTCATATATTATATCCTAAGGTCCACACTGTCATACAGATATCACATAAAATTAATATTTTATGCTATACTAAAAGCAAAGAAGAGTCTGAAGAACTATTGCAAATTCTCTAGGTTCAGACAACAGAAGTGTTACAAACAAATCAATATTATCCTTAGTAAAAAATGGACTGTCATTTCATTCCAGGGCATACTTAAGCTATCCTAAATTTCTACTGGATTCACACAGCATAGCAGCTTCTTGTCTTGCACTGCTCCTCCAGCCTGTGCACCTAACTATAGGATGAGGTTAAGTCCTGACACAAACCACAGCCAAAGCACAGAAGCTGTCTAAGTGTACCACAGCTAGAAACATAAAGGAAAAGCACAGCTCTTACCCACAGCATTGCAGAGCAGCAACGGACCTTATAACCTCCTGAACTGTTTTCCCTCTAAAAGGAGGAAGTCAGCTTTGAGTAAAGGTCCCATCAGTAACTACCCCAAGGTGATCCAGGACTTGGAGGTGTTATCACAGTAGGTAGGCATCAGCTGTGTTTAGACAGGTGTGACTGCAGGCTATTGCTTCACAAGCTGTAGCTGCACCTGGACCACTCGCAGCAGGGCAGCAGTGCTATGCAATGTAGGGCAACAAGAGTTCAAGCAGAAGAGGGGAACTGGTGGGTACAGTAATACTGCTATTCCCAGACTAGGAATGTTGCTATTTAACAACAGAAAGAAGAAGTCTGACTCAGAAACTAAATAAAACCAAGAAGTTTGATTGTGGCTGAAGGGTAAATCAGAAGAAAGAGCAGTTTAAGGAAAGGATTAAAAAGGATTCCTTACACTAATACTAATGCTGAAAAGCTAAATTGGGCAGAAACACTGCAACAAGTATTTTGTAGTAGCATTGTACTCTGCCCTGCAGAATTATTTTTAAAGCTACATGCTAATGCCAGATTATGTTATACCAAAGGCATCAGATTTCCTAACAGTGTGCCTGCTCCCCCTTCAAGCCATTCCTAGTTGGGATTACCATGCCAGTAGGCATCAGCAGTTGTTTCTCTCCTTTTTACAGCTGGACATAAGACTTTCCCCTTCCCAGGCAGGAAGGGGCAACTAATTGGCAGTTGCTAACACCTTCCCAAACCAACTAAGGATGGTCTTCCTGATCTAAATTGTTAAGGTGTCAGATACAGTTTGTAGCAAGGCAAATGTTCTGCATCCCAGCCTACAGGAGATGGGTACTAGCCCCCAGCTGCCACACACATGAAGCAGCTTACTGAGAGTAACAAGTTGCTCAGGGAGTAACTAGCTGCTTTCTTCAAACAAAACGTGTAGTTGATGGAGGCAGATCCTGCTGCTTCATATGAAACAACCTACAGAAAATATGTATTCACAGGATTTCCAGCTTTTCTTTTGATAAGACTGGAAGGACATACCTCATTCATTGCAGACAGGCTTGTGTCAGTTATGAATAATGGGCAAACGCTGAACCAATTATTAAAGCTTTTCCCTATAAACTTTCCAATAACTGCTTCCAATCTTTCAGAATCTTGTCCTTCCCTTTTCAATCAAAATACAGGGCAATGAAAAAAAAAAGAAAAAGGCTATGCTTTAAGACTTTCTCTCAGAAAATGACCACCAGGCCCACAAAGAAGTCCAAATGCAAATTTTACATAACATCAAGCAATAATTTTAACCAAAATCTCTCATTTAACAAGAGTATTCTTTTGGAACTGTTATTAGGAGCTCACAGTATCAAAACTAAGTAAAAGCAGACATCTCTGTATCCAAAATTTATTTTTTTTTTTGTAAATATAGTCCAAAATATGTAAGAACATCCCTGTTCTCCTAAGATTGGATACCTGAAGAAATATTATTCTGTTTCTGTGAGTTTACTGATGAAGGGGCTGTAGTGGTTAGGATGCAGATACTGGGTCCTTTAGGGTTCTTCACATTAACGGGTCAAACTACGATTGTCCCATCAGTCTACAACTGTGAAACAGACAGTAACAGCTGAGAAAATATAAGGCATTACTAATGTAGGATGTAGCCTACACACAGGATACAGTGTTATCCCTAATAATGCTTCTGCTCACCAAGAAATAGCTGCTTTATGACTACCTTATGTCATCTGTCCCTTGACCCTATATCTCTTGCATATAGAGGACCTTCTGAAGTGAAGTCACATATTTGGTATGCTCAGACAATTACTTATCATTGCAATATTGTGCACAGAAATCTAATTTTTGAATGGCATACAGAGCTGAGGGCTATCTTTCCTCAGTCTCTACTATCGCTGCCTGTAGTATCAGAAGTCAAAATTGCCTCCCTTCTTACAGAGATCACCATGGGACATGATGGCACTCTATATAAGAGAACCTGAGTAAGAAATTACTATTTGGTCTCTCATAAATGGTTTCACTCACTACAAATTCACATCAGGCGGCAGAATTTAAACAAACAAAAAGTAATTTTAAAGTGAAGAATATTTATACTTCTCAGCTTTTAAGCTTTCATGGCATCCTGTGTCAGCAGCATAAATACTTTCAAAAGTGATTAGGCACATTCTTGGAGGGTAACTCAAGCAATGGCTAGTAACTTACCACATGCAACACTGCACCCCAGGTTCTCTTCCAGCCACTGATTGCTTCAGACTGGAGAACACAGAAGGGACAACTTGTAGTTCCCTTTGTTTTTACATGCCTCACCCAATCTGCTGCTAGCAACAGCTGGAGAAAGCACCCATGCAAACCTTTTCATTTCAAGAGCATTCCAAATTACTGTTCAGCCTTCCTTTCATCAGGTTTACTTTTCAGCATCCATAGAGGCTTAGAGCTGGTTCATGCTTCTTTTTCTAGAGGCTGCTTAAAAGTTTTCTAAATCTCATCCTATATATACACAGTGCATGTGAGAAGTATCCTTTGAGAACAATTTAAAAAGTCTTCAGTGCCTCTAGCATGACAAAAACATACATTAAATTGTTGACTGAGATAGCCACTATTTTCTTAGTAATAGCTGTACTAAGAAAAAACACCAAAATAGCTGTTTACATTTAATTTGCATTTGGGACTTCTGCAGTAAATCCTCCATCCAGGAAATAAAACAAGGCATGGCATCCCCTGGCCTTCTTCCCCATCAACAGCTAAGCTCAGCATCTGCACTTAACCACAAAACCATCTTTAACCACTTCAGCCACAAAACCATCAGAAACAGCACTGACTGTTTGGGACGAGTCAGTTTGGAATGATGAACTCAGACTTTAACCCAGATAGCAAGACAGAGTTGGCTGCTGGTAGCCTGGGCATCGCTGGGGCCCCTAGACAAAACACCACATAGCACCAGGCCACACATTATAAACATACAACACAAAAATTAACCAGGAAAAGGATCCAAAGATGCCATGTACAGGAAGAGTTACTTTTAACCTTTGTAAAGCAGCATCACAAGTGAAGGGACATGCAAGGCTGTCTATAGACAGTCTGGCACTTTTCTCAATGTTGAGCTTGCTGAATCATGGAAACTGCATTAAATATAGAAGGTGAGGAACAAAAGCGGAGCTACCCAGGAAAAGAGAAGGTTTGGTAATTCCTCAGGTTGGTCCCCAATGCTCTCCTTCAGTCACCATCCCTAATTAATCTTTTACATTAAATCAGATTGAGTGACTGCAAAAATCCATCTGTCACATTGTATAGACTGCTTCTGAACGACCTTAATGTCCATACCAAAATGGTTTCTGATTCCTCTCATTACACTAAACACTGCCAGTTGTACTGGAGAACAAGATGACACTCTAGCTGATACCAGACTGGAGCTCTCTGATTCTGAAAAGATTGTCAGGCATAAGATCCATCACATTTAACTTTCAGATATTAGAGACAAACAAAAAAAAAAAGCAACATTTTTCAGACCATACTAACTACTTGCCTAACTCAGCTGCAAAATAGACAATCATAGCTCATCTACCCAGACCCCCTTGTAGTCTTCGCCACACAAATCATACTTTTTATATGATGGAGGTTTCTTCGAGCATTCACTGGTTTTAAGTAGGATGAATCTATACACTATGATTACTAAATGTAGCTGTGTTAAATATGAGAAAGTTTTTAGTTGTTAAAATAAACAAACAAAACCCATAAAACAGAAAGAGATATCTAACATCAGTATAAATCAAAGGTCTTTCAGTTATAATTCAGAGTATGGATACTGGGAGATGCAATTCATACTAACAATGAAGGTCAGAACAATGTACTTGTGTTAGGAATACTTTCACTTTTAAGTACATGCAGCTAAATAAAATGCATTGTATTAAATGGATTCTATTAGATATCACAGTCAGTAGGTTGGACTGAGTTCATACTATAAAGATTTAGGAAGTACTTTTCCTCCTCTTTCCAAACTACTCTCTCCTTCTAAATCCCAAAGTAAACAGGCACAGAAGCCAAATCTTACCAGCTCTCATCTATTGCTGTTAATTCTACATCAGTTTCCACCTTAAGCCTGGGCAGCAGTTTTGTTTCAGCTTCAAACCCTGCTTTGTCACTGGTCAATAATACTGTTCTTTTAATGATTAACTGAATAAATCAGCACCAGTTACAGCTGAACATTGTGGAACACGACACTATCACAAAGGCTTCATATTAAACTATGAGAGCAAACAGTTACTCACAGCTTAGGTGAACACTGGTCGAGATAAAAGTGTATACAGTCTTTTTCTGTTTTTTAAAAAAAAAAAAAGGACAAAAAGAACAAAACCCAAAACTTAAAAAGCTTTAATCAGCTTTGCTACTTTACTTAAAAACCAATCTTCAATGGAAGTGGCAGCAAGAGATTAAAGCATGCCTAAAAATCCACATAACAACTCTAAGGATAATAATCTGCTAACATACACTCCAGTGTCTTAAAGGGCTGTTTATTGCTCCACACATCCATCAACATAGATTCTAAATGAGACCAGCCTGCACCAAAACAAGATCCACCAACCAGCTTCTGGAAACAGAATAAATATAGATGGCTATTTAATAAGAAACCTCTGATAAACTGTTACCAAAAAATTTAAAATAAATAAAAGTGCACAGTGCTGCTTTGCAAATTTGTTAACATAACTGTATTAATCAGTTGCTATTTACTGATGGCCTACACCTCCTTGCATCTGTCCAGAACCAAGTACAAAGCAACCAGAATGCCTGATTCCTAGGTATCAGGATAATACAATTTTTTAAAATGAAATTATTAAAAAGGGAAGCAGACTTTTCTTGTTGCAGAGATTTTGTATTTCTGCCTTCAAAACACACAAAATAAAGCTTTCCTGGGATTACCTGAATTTCATCCGCCAGTTGCTCATGGGCAACACATCTGAGCCTTGTTTGGGTGCAGTTCCACACCATTCTGCTGCTTCTGTTTCTTATTTTCTAATCCAGTACAATGTCAGAGTGCAGATAAAAACCTTCCAACTCTAGACAAGGCAATTTAGCCTTATTCAACTGGCTGCTGGTCTTATATGTCTGGATGTGGTACAGTTCTGAGGTAATAGCTTGCAGGCTGTTCTCTCTGGGGTAAGATGAAAACATTGCCCAGCTGAAAAGCAATATTCCTTCCTACATTTAAGTGTGCCCAACCTGCACTCCTTGTCTTTCCTTTAATCTTGGTACAGAGCTGGAAGCTAAATTTAAACCAGAACTCTGTCACTCATTTTAGTTCCACATACACCCCAGGCAGCTTTCCTCAGTTGGGTTGGATGCTTCCATCATCCAGCAGAAGTTATCACTTGGCAGTCTCCTGCTTTCACATGGTGCTGCAGAATGGGAGTGCATCAATTTAGGTGCTTTCCAGCTCCTCCCTGCCTCCTTGGCCTCCAGAAACATGCTGCTGGGAGTACCTGGCCTTGTATCCCAAGTGAGACATCTTGGCAGCTAGAGACACTAAATGCTATCTTAATGCCTGTTTCTCTCCTCTTCATGAACAGCTCCAAAATGGGACTCTTACTCTCCTTACAGTTCTTAAACTGCTAGAGCAAAAAGGTGGCAACCTCTCTCTGGGCTGATTTGCCACATAGCCAGCTCACTGTCTGGTATGCTTCACACTCTGATCTGGCAACAGTCCTAAGCACAAGCTAATCTACACCTTCAGTATAATGGCTTTTGTATCTTCTGCTGCTCTGGAATGTATTACATGCAGATGAAATAGAAGTCCAGTGAGCTATTGTCTGCTATCATCTTAAAAAAAAAAAAAAAAAACAAAAAAAAAAAAAAAAACCAAAAAAAAAAAAAAAAAAAAAAACACAAACAAAAACGGGAAGAGAAAGAGATAATTTAAACTTTTACATAGCTGGTTTTGTGTCCAGACCTTCCTGAGCCCATGACAGTCTTGTTGCTGTTAAATACTTATTTGCATGTCCCCGAAAGCAACCCAGGGAAGGGTACAAATATCACAGATGCAAGAGATGCAGCATTTCATTTACAGAAAAATGCTTCTGAGTTTTAAAATGTCTTCCCTGTTGAGAAAGAGTTTGCACTTGCCTCAGTTCTGTCACTCCAGAAACACAAAGTGTATAAAGAGTGGGATTTAAAGAGCCTAGCGTTGAAATCTCAAAACAACCATTACAGTTCAAACCTGTGTTCCCAAGTCACAGGGAAAGGTGGTGGGGGGAAAAAGACCAATTCCTTTTTCCCTCCCTATTCTTCAAAAAACTTTGCAAGATATTTCTCAAACCTAAGTCCTATGCCTCAGGCCACACAATTGCTTCATTCTGCTTCTTGGACACACCTTAATGTTTATGTAATGCCATCCATGCCAACCACACATGAATAAGTATTACTTCAGGGCACCAGAGGCTGTCATTTCACTATTAAGCCACACTACTGTATGCACAGTTTATCACAAGTAAACTTACACCAGCAACTAAACAGGTCGGTACAGCAGAGGGGAGAGCAACCAGCAGCAAAACCGCTTCTCTCAGTCATAGTACCAGTTTCTGCCAGGCTAACATGGCCACGAACCTGAGATGTTAGCGTGCAGGAAAAACCTCACCAGGAGACAAACAGAAAACAGTTGGACTATCTAGCATCCTCACATAGTTTGACTTCTTTAGGGATTTATTAAAACTTTCTCAATATGCCCTGGAGCCAGTACTGCAGCCTCAGGTATCAACAGAGGACTGATAACTAGATCCTGAGGAGAATTCAGGAGTGAAAATGAGACTGTAAGCAACCTGTGAGAGACCTCAAGTGTCCCAGTGTCTTGCATTCAGGTATATAAGATGATAATGAGATGATAATGAGATGATAATGAGCCACACCAGGTCAGACTAATTGAGGCAGCCTGCCTTCTGTGCAAGGGTAAGCAATAGTGATGCTAGGAGAGTCATGGGTTACTACAGACAGATCTGGACCATGTCCTATGGTCCACCTGTCTTTCCCTGCCCTGCACAGGAATGCCTCAACACTGGTGCATTACTGATTCAAACAATCAGGATGACTTTATGGTTGCTTGGGCAGGTTTGCCCTCTGTAGCACAAACACGGTGCTGTGATGTCTGTGGGATCCCGTCCAGCTTCAGGATATGGGGAAGTGCCTTTGCACAGCTAAGCAGTGGAAAATTAAAAAGGAAGAGAAACACCACCTCCAGTGTGTCCATTGCTCCAACTCCCCACCCACACTGCAGTCTAATTGGGCTCAGTAATGCAAGCTACTGGGTTTATGAGCAACAGGCATGCTTCTTCCTGCAGTGGGTACATTCTGCTCACTCTTGGCTTTCAGTGTCCCACCTCGCTTTAGGGATTCTGAACAGCATGGGCAAGGCATGCTGACAGCAGTTTTTACATACTGAGCTCTAGCGAGGACTCTGTATACCATGACTAATGTTTAACAACAGCACACGCAAAACCATTCCCAACTAGTAAACAGACCAGATCTTTACCATACTTGACTCCACGGGCCTCATCTACTCATGCACAAAACTGGCAGTCACTGCAACAGAGCAGTGAATTTCCACAAGAAGTTTGATCCCCCTAGGTTGGCTATTTATTTCCACAAACTCACACAAACCAAACCTAGTGTAGCCAAGGATAAGCATGCACAGTTGCAGAGCAATGCTGCAGCAAGACAAGGCAAATTCACAGGGCTGTGGGTTCCTTACTTTAATAAAGAACCTTAATTGTTTATTGCTATGTTGTCAGGCACTGTGATGTGCTGTTTAAGTGATAGTGCTTAAATAACAACATGAAACAAATAGCTTAACAGACTGAACAAAGCAAGATATAGGATGTAAAATTAAGTGCTCAAGGTGACAATAGAAAGTTACTGATCCAGCTCTTTGAAGCCAAAGGGAGGTCTGACACAAATTAAAATAAATCCCCAATTACTGGAATCTATCAGAGATCTACTGCTACCAATACTGTCAAGAGAGAACTGGCTCTGGACAGGGTATCTGCACTATTCCAGAAAGATTTTCAGTAATCTCCTGTTAAATACTCAGTTTACTAACTGTGCACAAAGATACCAAATCTTAGCAGGAAGCCTAGCTGTGCTGTCATATTCCTTTTTTAATAACGGAAAAGCACATAATTTCCAAGCAGAGAAATCTTTGGCAATGATCTCAAAGCAAACAGGAAGATTTTTCTTTTTTCTTTTTTTCTTTAAATGGTAGCATTTTAGAAACCATCCCCTGATTACAATGTGACTCCCCGGTTTTCTTATTGTTATTAATGACTTCTCTAGTCCTAGTATTCCTTCTAATTACAGTTTATTACATGGTTTGTTGGGTTTGTTTGCTAGGTAAGTTGATAGCTAGACCATCAGATCTGTCAGTGACCAAGACAGATTATTCAATGGGTCCCTTTCAGTTTTATCCTTAAAAAAAGGAGGGAAAAAAGAGATGTAGGATCACTGAACTGGCAGAAATGGATTCAATGACACAGCCCTTCCAGACTCTGAACACTTGGGAAGATTTCAATATTTAGCTCCACAGTTACATCTTTGTTTACATTGCAGACATCCTGGGGCTCTCCTCTTAAACCCCATGTGAGTCTGAGTGCTGGTATGTGGGACAAGACAGAGCCTGCCAGTGGTTAAGCCTGAGAGGCAAGAGTGAGCTTGAATGTATCTGTCCTGGAGTCAGCCCCAACATGCTCTAAGACCCTGCCAGTGCGGCGCACGCAGATCCTGTTTCCATGACTCAGTCCTTCACCCACTACTCCTGGGCAAGCTCTCTGAGTAACACAGAGGGGGCCCAATAAACTAAGAGATGAGGAGGATGACAAGGACATGCTACAACACCCACAAGATATCTGTGCTTTAGTCAGAGTTAATAAGCACTAGCACAACTAACTGGTAACCAAAAGTAAGTAACTGCTGCTGTAAGACACAAGAAAGAAACTGCTGCAAGTAGTTTGAAAGATGTGTCCTTGGAAACTGTTAGCTTACTAGACCCATAGTGCAGATCATCAGTTGTGGTGGAATACAATAAAAGCAAACCTAAGAAAAATCGGGCATTTCCTTAGAAGTAGGAAGGCAGCAAAATGTTTCCAAGTATGTAAGCGAGCAACCTTGGGTAACCAGGTGATACAAGTATTTCCAAGTCCTTTTCTTTCACAGCCTAGGGAAAGATGTTAGAGCTCCCAGGTTGGCCCTACTCCACCAACCAGCACCACGCCCCCCTCAAAGACAAGCTGTGGTGTTTCTTGTACATTGTATTCCCAAATCTTCAGTGATGCTGAATGGCCACTGATACCCCTAAATGGCCAAGACTCTGGCCAATAAAAATTAACACAGAAGGTAGTCATACCTTCCGCATAGCGATCACAAAGAAACCACTAAAGACATTACAACATAACTCACCCAAATACCAAAGGAAAAACAAATGTTTCCTAAAAATTAAACAGAGGAAATCTTCTTAAGGAATACATATATTCAGCATCTCCTGTCAACAGTAATTCCAAGTTTGCTAAGTCTCTAACTAATCTGTTGTGCAGAACGTATCAACTTTGGTGGTTTTCCAGGCACAACATTATTGAGAGTTACTGCAAAGATGTCCAAGTTTCATTACACTTATAACACTGTTGCTGGGCCCAAGTTTTTGTAGTCTTATGTTGCTGCTCCTCATTATGTCCCAAAAGCTTTGCTCTCCAACAGTTCTGACTTGACAAACAGCTCCCTCCTCTCTAATGTGTCACAGAGGATCTTAGATTATCCATCCCTTATCTTGTCTTGAGGTGCATCTTCCCTCCTACATAACAAAAACAGTCAGGCCTTATTCACTTAATAAAGGCTGTTCTGAGATGAATATACATTGTACAATGAAGATTGTTGCATTCTTGCAACATAAGCCACTTCTCTGAGTCTTCAGCACTGTATCCATATGTGGGATGTTTAGTACAATGGCCTCATTGTAATCACACAACTTTGGCCTTGTGTTGAAAACAACCAAAAAGAGCCTCCAGAACTGCAGAAAGATCAAAGGTTGAAGCCAGGCACTAATGACCTAATAGACAGAGGGCTAAAAGTCACCAAATCCCCCAACCCTAGAAGACAGCTCTTAGTATGCTTGATGCTGTTTTCAGATTACAGCTGCATCTTTGTTTCTTATCCACATTTTCACAGTAGACTTGCACATACTTCCTTAAAGTGCAAACATTACAATCCTAGAACTTCACTGCTTCTCACTCTTTTGCAGTCATGCAGTTACCACATCTGAGGCTTGCAGGAGCCTTCCAAAAAGCAATGTGAAACTGTGGTGTTTCAGCCAACAGTAGCTGTGGTTGTGCGACACTACTACTAGCACCTCAGTCAGCCTTGGAAGCAAGCTTATTGACCACTGAGTTCTGCTTGTCAGTTTGAATACTGACTGTCCTAGCAGCTAAACAAAGAAAAAAAAATCTCCAAAAAGTTTCTTGTACGGTTAAGTTGAAATGATTGTACAGAACAATACTAAATACACATGCTGTATATTTTTAAGCCATACAGAAAATACCAAGGTATTGTTTTCTGCTGCACAGCTCTCTCTGCAATATTAAGACATTACTGTTCTCTGTCTAATATAAATGGTGTTAATGCTAACTGGTAACAAGAACTGGGGGGTGGAAGATAAAGTTGTCATAGGCTCTGGCTGTTCTCAGGGTAACACTAGTGTTTCAATGACCTCACCTGTAAGTTTCCTAAATACTCCAGACTATTTTGTAAAATAGCCTCTTCCAAACACAATAAAGTATTTCAGATAAATTAGTATTTTGAAGTAATTAATCACTTCATTGTTGGATTTAAGCCACTGTTTTGCCTAAATAAAGGGACACATGCTGTAACATCTTTGATTCCATTGCAATAACTAAAATGTGCTTGAAGTAAATATTGATATGCACAAGAAAAAGAGGGAAGTACTATACTTCTGTGTAATAGAGACAAAGCAGCTTTAACTACATAAAATTAACTTTTAAAAATTAAAAGAGTTGAAAAAAACCATCCCACTAAAAAAATTATTAAGCACATTTTGGAGGTATAAATCCAGGTAATCTGTAAGTACTAGACAGCTAGCAGCATCAGGTGAGAAGGATAAGACTTCTTTCAAGGAGTTTGGCAGATGCATCCCAGATAGTTAAGGAAGAACAAGCTTAGAAAGTTTCTGCTCATTCTGACTGTCGCTTAGTCAAGATTGGCAGAAGCTAAACACAGCAAGTATTAGAGAGAGTACTCAGGCTCAACAGCTAAGACAATATTACACCAAGAAACACAAGGAAAAAGTTAAACAAGCTGCCATCCACTCACACACACATTAATCTCAATCTCTTTGATGACTCAGCCAGTGCTTAGCACTTCATCTATGATAAGCAGCCTATAATCTTGTTGCACAATGGTGTAGCCTGTTATTTCCATAAGTCTTCTTCTCTCAGAAGTTTTACACAACCATGAAGCAGTGTTGTGGAAAGCATGCTGGCAGTAATACAAAGATCTCACTGATGTGAAAGCCAAAGCCTTTATTATAAGCTGGGTGGTCAGGCTGCCAAGTAATGCTGTTTGTTAATGCTATGCATTACTGAACACTACTCCTCTATTTATGCTCCTCTATTAGCTCCTTTAAAGCTAATACTGTGTTTGATGGAACAGTATGTAATAATAATAGATAATATTTGAATGAAGTAATATATAAATTCATAGTTATGCTCTGCTAACCAAAGAAGGGACAGTACTGAAACATAACTCTCAATTTATGATATTAAATGCTAGAGCTGCAAATCAAGTAGAACTGTTAGCACCTATCAAATCAAAACTACTTTCAAATCAGGTGGGGTCCAAATCTTTGCCTGGGAACCCCTCAGTAGAGATCATACTAGAGATCCATGACAGTGAATTACCCTTGCTTTAACTTGCCCATACCTGGGAAGAGGTCGTAGCATTGTGAGGCTACAGCTGTATCTCATACAATGCAGTAGATTTTGCAGAAGACCACGAAGGAGGAGGAAAAAGATGGAAGCTAGTGAAAGCCTGCACAGCCATCACAAAGCAAGTAGGTTTCTTCACCTCCTTTAATCTATCCCTAGTGTCCCCATAGTGCACAAGTTCCACTGACTTTGCCCTGCTTGTCCTCCAGAGGCCCAGTTCTTTGCCAAGGTGGACAATGGAGTAGCTGGGCCTGCTGGGGAGCAGGGAAAGTGGTGCAGAGTCGACCTCTGCAGGTGTTTGGCTGAGTGGAAGGCTGTCCTGTGGTTCCTGCTCAGTAAATGCATGCACCCAGGGCTGAAGATGGCACCCTAGGGAGATGAGTCCCAGAAGGATGGGGTGCTGGTCCCTGTGGCATTATGTGGCATGTTCACATAACCCCTACTCTAACTCCAGAGCTGGTTTAGCTAGGGAAAAAAATGCCTTTGCTCAAAAAAAATATGCTGAACGTGACACTCAGACCAACAAAACCATTTAATTTCACAATTTCTATAGTCAACATGTCATATAAGAGCAAATACAAAAATCTGGCACAGGATGTAAGCTGCAGACCTTTATGCTATATTCAGGACGATTTTCCAGAGTACTTCTCACAGAACACCTGATGCAAAAACTTTGGAAATGTACAAAGAAATAAAGTTTTTCAATCTCAGGTGGAGTACTAATTTAGGAAATGAGCCAGGAGGGGAGAATTTTAAGGTAACATTTATAAATCTACAGTGCAGTCAAGTGGACACATTTAGAAACCACTCATCCATTAATCGGTTTGTCACAATAGTGAATGTGCAAGAGATACTGCCATATTCCAGCGACAGAAAACACCAACACACCAGACAACAATAGTGTGTGTTTTTTAAACTTTCGGCTTTGTGCACAAAAATGCTCAGGCGTTGCTCTTCTCCTTATAAGAAGACTGCAAATACCTGATACAAATAGAGAATTACACAAAGATGTTTCTCTTACTGAATGCTGCGTGCAGATTAAGTCCAAACACTACCTTCAGGCAACCTCCTGAAAGAACTGCATTAAGTCTACATAATGGTTGCTATTCCCTCTGCAGATAACCACATGAGTATTCCTGATATTACCCTTAATCACAATTTACAGCTGCTTAGCAAAACTGTTAAAATTATTTTTTCACATTTTTCATGAAAGCTGTTGTGGCATACATTGACTCCAATTTCTCAACCACCAATTTTCAGTCATGCATAATGGGAGGAAGGATACAGGAGTATAACCACTACCATTGCAAGAGAAATTTTTCTGCCAGCTTTCATGAGTCTGTATAATATACCTGTACATTTCACCTTCAAAGACCATCATCAGGGAGAACTCAGCCCAAGTTTAAGAACCTCCTGTTAAAACTGTCAATGAAAACCCCACATTAGTGTATAAGAATGAACTGAGTTTTGTTATATGCCATCATGCAACTAAACAACAGATATTATGTTCATTAATTTTTAAAATGTCATGTTATATTTCATTCTTCCTTAAAACTCTCATGAGAATATGGTCTACCTGTACAGTAAAAAAAACCACTTTTTTTTTAAAGAAAAGGCAAAACAACAACAAAAACTAAAGCCACACTAGTATAAGAAAGAACGGATGCAGCAATAAGAATTTCAAGATGTGATGCACCACTCCCTGGCTTAACAACAGACACTACACTTGTGTTAAAGGCAGCACATCAAATCATTCAGGTGAGCTGCTGTCAAAAATGAAATTGCATGAAAGGCAACAAGAAAACAGTTAGTTGTCAGAATTGTCACCTGCAAAAAGGAAGGTCCAAATTTACCTCCCTATAGTATGCTTAAGTAACTGCTGGGCAGCACATCAGGCAAGCAGGACAGAAGCTGGCACAGCATCTTATTTACTTACCTTTGCTGTCAGTTCACTGAGCAAATCATCAATGGTAATACATTTGTTGAAGCTTGGTATTTATTTCAAGAACTACTAATTATAACACAAGGTTATTATTAAGTCTCTGCAGAGCTCTAAGAAACTTAACTAGTAAACTAGGCCATGCAAACCAAGGATCAACAAAAACTCATTTTCATCTTAAAGACTTAGATACTTTTACAAACTTCTAAATTATCTGTATCCAACCCTCCCAGAACAGTTTTAGCATCTACTTTCCACATACAAAAAATGAAGATCAGTATTAGCAAGCTCTGATTCAGTTTAACAGTGTTTATACATTAAGCTTTATGAATTAAAGCCAAATCCCTGGATTGTAAAGCATGTTGTTCTCTCTCCCTGCTTGACTGCTAACAGTGCTCTCTCCTTCCCATTCCCCTTCCAGAGCCAGATAAGTTTCACACTTGAAAATACTCTTCTGCCTTCCCCAGCTCATCAAACATTGATAGAACAACAGACTTTAACATTTACAGGCATGCTAGGTGAGTACCAGATGGCAGCCACAGCTAGTTACCAGTTGGCAGAATGCTTCCTATTTTACCTTTCCAGAGTTTGCCAGGAAAGGTCTGACTTCATCACTGGATGAATGAAAAGTGAAACACAGAATTTCCTTCTCAGCCAGGGTCCTGGAGTCTCCCTGACAACACAGCTGTGCTGGCACAAACCTGGTTGAAATGTGCCATCTCCTGGAAGAAAGCTTTTTTTTTTTTCTTCTGACAGTATGGCTATGAAGACACCTTCCCATCCATTTCTGCTCCTGGGTTTTGTTAAGACTGGACCATCTAACATAGTGGCTGGTTCTCCACAGGCAATATTCCCCTCCCTGCTCATTCCCCAGGTGAAGCTGGCCAGTGGCACGGCACACACCTCTTCTAGTCAGAGACAGCAAGATCCAAATCCCCATTCCCACATCAAGTCAGGAGCTGCTATATCCCGTACTCAGCACTGCCACAGTCTGGTGTCACACACACTCAGAGCCAAAAGAGCCAAAAGAGCCAACCCAGCAATGCTGTACTGTAGGTAGAGGACCTAAGACCACATTTCTTATTATTACCTTCTCCTAACCCTTTAAAGGGACAGATACACAGAATGAGATGTAGTAAATAACCTGGACCCACTCAGGCAGGAATGCCATCTCCTGCTTTCATTCCCTAGTGGGAATGAGGAAAGGAAGAAATCTCATAACCTCTAGGTAGTTGCCTCTCTTACTGAAAAATTGCACTAATTATTCCTCATTCCAGATGGGTAGGCATATGCAGGAAGAAAAAAAGAAGGCAGCAGCCAAGGAGACATAAAAAGTATTATGAAGCCGGCATGCAACCCATATACTGCATTGTATATGTCTGAAGGGCAATTATTCCTCCAATATTATTCCTCCTTGCATTGTTCAAGAACAACTGTCACAGCTGTTTCAACTAGAGCACAAAAATCCCCTGCTTGTAAGGTGGCCTTTTTGTTTGCTGCAGAGCACTTAGTACTTTTCCAGCACAAAGATCCATACAACAGGATTCTCAATCAGCAGCACTGCAGGCTCCCTGTAAAACCTGACCACCCGAGTTCAACAGCCCTGTTGCACATTCATCCACTTCTCAGCTCACAGGTAGCACATGTATACTATACTGCAAATCCAGTCTTTCAGTTCCAGAAGCACTGTCAAGTTTTATCTGCTTAGTGATCAGCTTTCATCATCGGATCACTTCACATTAGTCAATGTAGGAATAGAAAGACTAGATCCAAGTCAAGATTTACAGTCTCTGGATACAGAGTCCCATTGTTTTGAACAGTGCTAGTCCCACTTACAACTCCATCAGAGTTTTGTCTTTCATGCAAAGCTACTTCTGATGGCAGTGAGCCATCACTAAAGCAGTGGCAGCAGTAGCATGACTCTGGTCCAGTGGTAATGTTGCATATATTAAAGCATATACCTCCTTTATAAAAATCCTTCCACACTGGTCATGAAATACATAGACACAAAAAAAACTAACTTACATTTCCACATAAAACACACAGAATGCTTGCTGGAAAGAGAAAACATTTGCTTACCCCTGTGCTTTTTGATTAATAAAAGAATATAAAATCATATAGATTTGGGTAGCATGTCCTCGTGGACAAGAATAGACTTAGTTTATACATTAACTCAGTGCTGCACTCCAAGCTTACTTCTGTAATACTTGTTCTTAAGAAAGTAAGATCACATTCATCAACTCCCATGGAAAGACCTTTAGGTGAAATGCCAGTCATTTGTTGTTAGCAGCATAATTACTGTAGTTATTTAGACAAGTCTGGTCTACAGAGCTATTTAAAAAACGGGAGTGACAATCCAACCCCGGAATCTGCCAGATAAACAAGACTGTAGAATGCTGCCAGTATTGCAGCATTCAGTTCAGTAAGAAAAAGGAAGCATGCCACTGATACAAAAATATAATTCACAGCTTCCTGCACTGCAAAAGGGACAATCAAAAGCAACAAGTTGAAAAGATTCTTCCTCAAGTTTTCCCAGAAGACTGGTCACATGCATGTAAAAAGAAGTGTGAATGTGGGCATATGTTTCTTTGTATCCAGCCTACAAAGCCTCACTGCCTGGATTTCCAGGCACAACACACTACCCAGGCTATCTGACTTCAAAACACAGGCTGTGATTTTCAGAGTTGTTGAAAATCTGAAGCAACTGGATAAAGAATTCCCATAGCCTCCAAGTAACAAGATGGTCTTGGACTCAGGAGTCTGTTCTGACATGCAGTCCCAGCCCTGACATAGAACTCCTTATGTTCCATACTTACATACAGCACCGGAACAGGCTGCCCAGGGGTGTTGTGGAGTCTCCTTCTCTGGAGATATTCAAGACCCATCTGGACGCCGACCTGTGTGACCTGCTCTAGGGAACCTGCTTTGGCAGGGGGTTGGACTCGATGATCTCTCGAGGTCCCTTCCAACCCCTGCAATTCTGTGATTCTGTGATACTTTTCCCTGCGTACATCCTTTTGCAGAATCAGCCACGGTCTGGTCCATCACACACGGTGCAGAGTTCTGGCACACATATGTTACTCAGAGCCAGGGTGTACATTTTGTCATTCTAGCTGTTCTCCACGCCAGCTTTCTCCATGGCTACATTTACTTTGCAGAATACCTCACTTCTGTTTAAATTAGATCACTTCCACTGTAGGCTACCCTAACAGTCCAAAACCATTGCTTTTACTTCCACACTTTAGTTTATTTGATGTGACCAGCCTTGTTTAGATAAGCCCCAAGAGAAGTATGTCCTTTTGCTTTCTTAGTCAAGGTGAAAACCAACTATATCAGACTTTTAAAACTGGGCAGAAAATTACGTCTGAATAAACTCTCATTCTAATTTTAACAACCACATTGCATTCACATGTAAAGAGTAACTGTTACTTAAAAAAAACCAAACCAAAACAAAAAAAAACCAGGTCTTGTCCATTCCCAACCTTTGGCATTTAAAAAAGAGCTCAGACCTAAAGCAAGCAAGCCAAGGCAAGCATTCCTCTTTTTCCCTTCTCTCTCCATCAGACCAGATGTTAATAGGTCACCCTGTCAATTAATAAGCATTGGGAATATGAAAATGAATGCTAAACCTCCAGCATGTAAAGTATCACACAGGAAACGTGTCAAGCTTTGCATTACAGGATAAAGGCCTGTAAGGATGTATCAGCATGGAACAGTGGGGACATCCTGTGGCCACTTAGTTTCTTTACACTTGAATATTCCCACATTTTTAATCCATTTGTTTTAACTGCTTTTGCAAATTAAATGCAAAGTCACTTAATAATATAAGAGGGCCTGAAGGCAATATAATTTGATTACCTAGCTTCCCATCTAATACTTTATAGAATCTCTATGTCAGTTTTCAGTATCTTCTCTCTCTTCTTCTGGGTTATATAGTTTCCAAGTTAAACAAAAATAAAAATAACACCATTTCAGGGAGCTTGATCTGGTCTGTGTGGCAACACTAATCTCTGACAGTCATGCATACAAGTGAAAGGTGACTCCACAACCTCTATAGGCAGCCTGTCCAGTGCTCTGTCACCCTCAAAGTAAAAAAGTGGGAGTTTTTTTCAGTATTTAGACAGATCTGTGTTCCAGCATATGCCCATTGCCCCTTGTCCTGTTGCTGAACACCACTGAAAAGAGGCTTGTCATTCACCCTTAAGATATTTGTAAGCATTAATCAGATCCCCTTTCAGTCTTCTGCAGGCTGAACAGGCCCAGCTCTCTCAACCTTTCCTCATACCAGAGATGCCCTAATCATTCTCCTAGTCCTCTGCTGGACTCTCTCCAGTCGTTCCCTGTCTTTCCTGAACTTGGGAGCCCAGAACTGGGCACCATACCCCAGATGTGGCCTCACCAGGGCACAGGAGAGAGGGAGAACCACCCTTGACTTTCTGGCCACGCTGTTTTTAATGCACCCCCAGGACACCACTGGCCTTCTTGGCCACTAGGCCACACTGCTGGTTCATGGAGATGTGCTTGTCCACCGGGCCTTTCAGGTACACCTCTGCGGAGCTGTTTCCCAGCAGGTCAATCCCTAACCTGTACTGGCCTGGGGTTATTCCTCCCTTGGTGCAGGACCCTACACTTGCTTTTGTTGACCTTCATTAGGTTCTTCTCCACTGAACTGTCCAAGTCTCACTTAATGGCAGAACAGCCTTCAGCTGCATCAACCACTCCTCCCAGTTTTTAATCATTAGCAGACATGCTGAGGGTGCACTCTGTCCCTTTATGCAGGTTATCAATCAATATGCTGAAGGTGTCAAAAGCCTTGCTGAAGTCAAAGTAGATAACACCCACTGCTCTCCCCAGAGTACATGTCAATGTGTTCCTGTGAAGAACCTCTGTGATTTGCACTGCCCATAATTTGAGTGCATTTAGTGTGGCAGTCCAGATGGAAAAGCAGCCATCTAGGACTTGCCCCAACTGTGTTGCAGCTGTATAATCCACTTAGGAGGTCTGTTCTTGATCATATCTTCAACAAAGCAAAACAAACATCCCTTCCTTCCAGCAAGACATTCACATCTCCAGAAGGAACAGATCTTCTTGTTTGCCAGTCAGAGGAGGTGTCAGTTCAAGCAACAGGACAAACTGTACTCCACAGCTGAGGCAGCTCACTAGCCCTACAAATCAAAACTCATTCAAGCACATCAAGGTGATTCAGCATTTTGCAACTTCAAATACCACTGCCCACTAAATTGGGCCTTAAAATTATCATGCAACCTAAAATCAAAGCAGTCTAGGTTACTCACCATGTTGAATAGTTTGCTTAAACCATGCTTAGACTGCACAGGTAAACATTGTGCAGAAGTTGCAGTCAAGGCAAAAAAAAAACCAACGAAAAATTCCAAAACTGTTCTTCACTACCTGTGTAAAATGAGAGTTTGTAATAACATAAGTGATCAACTCAGCCTAAATCTGCTCCCACGAAAAACACGTCTCAGCTTCTCTCAAACTTGTTATCTACAGCAATATTAGAAATTATCTAATGATTCATCTTGAAAGTATTTTTCCTGCATGCTTTTGCTAAAGATTTTTTCCATCTAAATATTCACACACAAAACGCTTTCCACAAAGATTTACCTATGAGCTGGACCTGAATTGGCTCAAATCCACAATAAAGCGAGCTCACAACTACCTGCTATGGGATACATGTGTATTTGCAGCCATAGCTGCCCAGCCTGTGGCCAGTTAACACTCATGTATAACACTATTAAAAATATTACTTGGTAGCTGTTCTACCCTTCTGCAGAAAAAAAGCCTACAGCTTTTGTCAGTGCTGTTACTTACCATAAACCCACGCACCACACATTGCTGCTCTACTGCCTTCACATTCCACACACTAACCTTCCTCCCCTCATCTTTAGCAATAATGACACCCAAGACTGTGCTGACATTAGACACTCACTTCAATGCATCAGGCTGAGCGCTTCCTCGGTACACGAAACAAATGAGAAACACCTGTGCTAAGTCACACTGGTCTATCCAGCTACCACAGCTTGTGCTTCAGGCTGCAGAGGTTTCTTCTGAAGAAAGGTGCTGAGCTGCCAGTGAATCTTCACTGAGAAGGATAATCTGAGGCCAAGACAGCTTAATAAACAACTCTGAAAGAGTTTTGTGGGGCCTGTGTCTCCTATCATGCTTGTATAAGCTGTTTACAACAAGGGGCTACGAAAGGAAACCTCAGGAAGCCATGCAAGGGGGCATATTCTTCTCAGAAGAGTTTTGCAATTTTCAGAATGAAGTAATCTGATACACAGATGAATGAGACAATAAACAGTTTTTAGAGAGGAAAATGATAACTGCCAGGTTCTGAAACGAAGCACAGCAGGTAGCAAGCTTCTGGATGGGCGTTGAAAAGAGTCATACGATTTCCTAAAAGACGATGTGCTTAATCCCTTGGAAAAAGAAGATTTAACTGTTACCATTACTCCGGAGTGTAATACCAGATCTCATAGGTACAATGAAAGCATAAGCCTTCCTCACAGCTTCATGTGACAGAGGATTTAGATGACCCTTCTATTATGAAGACAAACCCTCAGTACTATACCATGCACTGTATCACCATAAATCTACTGGAAAGCATTTCCCACAGGTATGAAAAGAAACCCATGCTTGTTAATGTGCCTCTGCAGTAGAGACTACTGTACAGTTACTTCTTTTGTAACTCAGCAGAAAGAACAGGCCCATCTCCGGAGATTCACCACATTGCAACTGAAATAAGTGAAATCGTTCAGGCAGATGTGGATCATAATGGATGAAATAATATCAATAACTACAGTGGATTAAAATTTAATCTCTTAATACTAAGGGTGCTTCTCTTCAAGTCAAACGAGATAAAACTCTGTGGAACAAATTCCTCTGTTAATGTCTAGGTTAAATCTATACCATATATAATGACTGAGGATGTTTTAAATGCTTTCAGATTTTTCTTAGATGAAGTCTGTTTTAAGAAAAGAATCACAGACATAGTGGTTAACAAAAAACAAAATGAAACATACCAGGCAGGAGTTACTGTAGACATTTCTGAGTCATACACAACTGGCCTGTTAAAAAAAAAAAAATTAATACAAACTGATCAATTTGAGAAATGATGATTTTGAAGTCTGATGGTCCTTTCTTGTGTTGGTACACAGTGTTTAGTATACATGATAAACAAAATACATCCACAGTCCTAGCAGCATGAGGATGCTTCTAAAACAAAAAAATCAACAACAACAAAGCCAACTCAATTGTTTTGCACTCTCTGACAATAAGTGCTGGACTTTATATAGACCTCATGATCAAAACTTTTGAACACTGAACTACCCTGAAAGCAGAAGGAAAGCATCTTCCTCCCATGTGCAACTGAATGACTAATATCCATAAGATACATATTTTTGATCACTCAACCATTCCTCTCACAGGGATAAATAATAACACACGATCTGTTACACCAAAACCAATCAAGACTGTTGAGTGCTGAAAGCAGGTATACAAGCACTCCTCTGAGTTTTACCTCACACCCCAGACTCCTTCAGCCCTTTCTAACTGCCCACCCAGACAACATTCAGAACTGCCAAAGCAGAGACAAACAAAAAGTAGAATGAAAATTATAAACCAAACATGAGAACACAAAACCACATAAACACACGCCAACCTAATGCTATAATTTTTTAAAAATTCACTAATACCAAGACCGATTCAGATAAGCTTGTTTTAAAACATTAATGGTAGCCAAGTCATCTTTTACCTAGTACATCCCTTCCTCCTTCCTTCCTGCTGCCTGATGTCTTCCCTCTGCATCCTAATCTGTTCTCCTTCACCATGTGGAGAGTCGTGCATTACTTATACAAGTTAGTGTTTAAAACCACCTTACGAGCAGAGTTCAGGTAAATGAGAAATAATAAAATCAGATCTACAAGATCGCTATGAGAATATGTGCAGAAGTAACTCTCCAGTGGTCATTCCAACAGAGGCTGTGTCTCCACACATGAAAAAGTGGGAACAACGCAGTAGGTCTGGAGCAGCTGCCATGTGACAATTCACTTCAGTGTGTGAGCCCTGGCCTAGCTTAGGAGGAACAACTTGTGTGAGAAAAACTGTTCATGTTAACTGGAGTAAACAAAATCATGCCCTTTGCTTTTCGGGGTGTGTGTGTGTAAATCTCCATGCACATGCATGGGACTATACAGTATTAAAATACTTGTTTTGCCGCACAGCAAGCCTTAACATTTTACATTTACATAAGCTTTTATATTAAGCCCTCAGAATGGAGTCACATAAGACGATACGTCCTTTCTTCTTTGTAGCTTCGGGTTTGTGTTTTGTTTTTAAACTACCTCGCATGCTTCAAAATGTGACTAATTAAGAGTAGCCGATTGCCCCGATCTCTGTTGACAACCACGAAATGCTGTCTGCCTCTTCCCCCAACCCCCAGTCAACGGCGGCTTCAGGCTGATGGCCCCCTATATGGCTCTCTATAACCGACGTGAGGCACCGCGCGCCCTCTCCAAGCGCACCTGCTCCTTCCCCGCCCGGGCCTGGGACCCCACGGACTCCGCTCGCCCCGGCAGGGCCAGGCATCCGGTACCAGCGGCGTCGCGCCGGCTCCTCGGCGGGTCGCTTCTCCCGGAGGCCGTAACTCGCCACCCGGGTCCAGCACCTGGGGCCGCCACCGGCGTCGAGAGACCCGACCCTGCTCACCTTCTCCTGGCGCCCCCCTCAGCGCCGCGGTCCCCCCCGGGCACAGACGAACAGGCTCCAGCCGCGCCCCGCTTCAAAGCGACCGCGACGGAGCCGCGGCCGGGGTGAAGCCGCCCGGTGGCGGAGGCGGGACGCGCGGATGAGCCACCCGGTACCGGCGCCGTACGGGAACGGCTTCCCCGCCGGGCGGGCGAAAGCGCGAAGGTTCTGAGTGGGCACGCGTCGAGTCTCGTGCGGGCACGCGATCGGCTCGTGAGGGGGTCTCGCGACCACT
Organism: Heliornis fulica; assembly: GCA_013399135.1. Lineage (NCBI taxonomy): Eukaryota > Metazoa > Chordata > Aves > Gruiformes > Heliornithidae > Heliornis > Heliornis fulica. Next base: position 844,348 of record VXBZ01000400.1, on the reverse strand, counting down.
GGCAAATAACCCCGCGGCGGCGGGTCTGTCCTTTCGCTCCCGCCTTTCGCCCCGTTTGCAGCCCGCCCTGCACCAGTGCTGCCACCCTCCCGCCCGCGCTGGGGACCACGCCGCACGCCCGGGAGATCCCTGCCCACACCGCGCGCAGGGACGTGGCCCGCGCTTCGACATCCCTCCGTGACAGAAGCGGCTGCGCTGCGCGGCGGGACAGTCCGTCGACAGAGCCGACACGGAAAGTCGGCCGCCGTTCCGGCCCGGCCCGGCCTGCCCTGCCCCGTGGCTCTGCCCCCGGCAGAGGGCGGACGAGGGCAGCGCGGGCGGCCGCTCCCCCCGGCGCCAACCCCGACCCGGCACGGCCGCGGCGGGGAGGCGGGCGGCCACTCGGGAGTGCCCGGCGCCGCGGGTCCAGCGGTGGTTCGGGGCCGTGACAACGCTCCGCTGCCGCCGGCCGTGCAGAGAGACGTCCCGTGGGTGCTGTCAGCAGCTGCTGCGTGCGTGGGGGTGTGTGGGGGGCGTGCGCGCAGCGGGCGGAGTGTCGCCCCTGGAAAGCGCTGCCACCCCGGCACAGAGACAAGAGTCCTGACCTCCCGCGATCTGTCCGCTGGCTCGGGGCCAGGACACCCGTGCAGGACTCCCGAATGCGACCCCCGAGCACCGGCCGCGCTTTCCGGTCCTACCGGCGCCTGCCGCGCCCGCTTGGGGATGCGATTCGACGGGGGAGGGGGGCACAGACGCCACGAGTCTTTCCGCCGGGGTCGCTAGCCGGGCGGGGACATGCATCGGGCACAGCGCGGCATAGGCGGCCGGCC
>VXBZ01000400.1:788350-831882 GCA_013399135.1 Heliornis fulica | reverse complement strand
GGGGGGATGGGGAGGGGAGGGGGTGTCCCAGCGCCACCCGCACCTCCGGAGCGCGTCGCCCGGTTGCTGCCTTTATTGTTCTTACAAGGGAGAAATAAACCCAGACAGAGATCGCCCTGAATGGGCCAAGCGGCGCGTCGGAGCTTAAAATGAAAACTTCCGCGGGCGTGAGCGGTAAACGAGGTGGGACTTGGGAGATCCTCCCCAGAAAGCCCACGATGAATCCCAAATTACTCTGTTGGATAATTAGAAAGTGTTGATAATTATTTCTTTCGTAATTCAGCGGTGTGACTGTAACAGGAAAATGATCTCGCGAAAGTTCACACGTGCAGATGTATTAGTTACTGATTCATTTGATTAAATGCTAGTCTCAAGTGCTCTGATCCACAGCTGAAGGCGGCCCCATTAGCATAACACTGATGTTTAATTTTCATACGCATAATTAGCCATATATTTAACACTAATAGCAACATGCAGCCTTTCAGCATTAAACAGCCTGGGATTTGATCTGGCCTGGGCTGAACTTTCCCGGTTACACCTAGGCTGTCTAGGGTGCGCAGTTATCACGGCACCACAATCTCTGTAATCAAGCACATTTTGGCAAAGGGAGAACACCAATAAAAGTGAGCGTTCAAAACAAATCGCGACGCTGATGTCGTTACCGCCGGCCTGCCTTCCCCCGCCGCCTCTGCCGGGGGTGCCGGGCTGCGGGGCTGGGGCACCCTCGGCAGAGCCCACACGGTGTCCAGGTTCCGCCGGGCAGCCACGGTCCTTGAAGCAACCGGCTAATGACTGCGCGGAGCTGACAAGACCGAACCCCTCTGTTCCTGGTCTTTTTTTTTTTCCCCTTTTTTTTCTTTTTGTCATTAGTGTCTCTGTCGGTTTTAATTGCCCATTTCCTAACGCCTCTTTTACTTCCTCCCCCTCTCTCTTTTTTTTTTTTTTGTGTGTTTTGTTTTGTTTGTTTGTTTTGCTCACGATGCGCAAAGTTCATTTCCACAAAATCCTGGCGGCTCGGGGCGGGAAGGGGCAGTAGCGGCGCGTCCCCACACGGACTCCTCTGGCAGCCGGCTCTGCCCCCTGGCCATGTAAGTGACCGCCCGAGGCGGGTCTCCGCGCTTGTCCGAGGCGAGGACGGGGGCGGCTGCGGGGAGGGGAGGCAGCTCCGTGCTCACCGGGTCAGCCGCCGCATCCTCCGGTCGGCCGGGCGCAGGCAGTCTGGGGCAGAACCCCGCCAAAGCCCCGCGGACCGGCCGTCGCGGCTCTGCTCACGCCCGTCGGCGGCCCTGCGTGCAACGCCCGCCCAGGGCAGCGCGGCTTCGGGACCGCGGCTGCCGCCACCCCGCGAGGGCGATCGCCCCGTCGGGGCTCTCATCGTGCTTGCCCGGCAAGAGCTCCTACGTGAAGGGCTTGTACGAGGCGTTGGCTGTCCCCTCACAGCCGAGGCATCTCTTTACTCTCGATCATAACTGGGATTACAAACGTGCGCCATCAGTGCCGGCGCCTGGCCGCCACCGCTCCGCGGCGGCCGGTAAAACCCTCAGTCCCGCACCAGAGCTAACGGGGGACTTCAGAGCAACCGGCGACTAACAGGAGCCGCCAGCAGGCCCCTGACACCGGGCTGCGGGGGCGTTCCCTGCTCCGGGTTGCCTCCTTCCCGCCTCACCCCACGCCGCGGCTGGCGCGGGACGGGAAGCGATGGGGCAGGGGACGTGGGGAATCCGTCCTCTGATCCCTTAGCGCCTGCGGTGCCACCCAGGGGCTCCCGGCGCTGCCAATCCCTCCCGGGACCCGCACTGCCCTCAGCGCCCCTCGGAGGGGGCAGCGCGGTCGGGTGCTGGGAACGAGAACCGATCCCCGCCGGGCAGTGCCGGGTGTCCCTCGGCTCCCGCGGCTGCAGCGCGCTGGGTCTCTACCTCTCTGTGAACTTGTCGGCTGCATCGTTTGTTTTCACAGGTTTTAAGGCCTTCCTTCTCCGGGAGGACGGAGCTGAGCGGCTGCNGGGGGTCCTGCTTTTTTAAAAGATGCTGTTAGAAACTATTAGAGCTGACAGTTCGTTGTACTCGAGTGAAAACAAACAACAAAGTAAAGCTGCAAGAAAGCGGCTTACTTGAGCCCTGAACCACCGAGGGAGCCGGTGCTGAGCAGCCCCGGGCGCCTGCAAGCGCAGGACCGCGTCTGCCTACAATTAAGGGCAAGTTATTTGTACCGAAACCGCAGCGCTGCTGCCGCGGGTGCGGGACACTTCTGGGTGTCACTTGCTTATCTCCAAGGCTCTCCCGAGTGTCACAGGACCGCGTCCTGCTCTGGTAGCCTCCAAATACCAAGGCCGGGCACGTCCGGCCCGACGGGGCGGTCAGCAACCGGCTAATTGCAAATCAAAGCGTCCACCCGGGCAGGCCCGGGGCAGGCCCGGGGCAGGACCGCAGCCGGCGCGGGGCCGAGCAGGACCCCACGGCGCATGAGGACCACCCGCTCCGAACTCCGGGAAGGAGCCGGGGCTCATCCTCCGGACTGCAAACTCCACTGATTCCGTTAAACGCTTAAATTGCAGAGTGCCTTTCCCTTAACTAAACGTGAGCACCGCAGAGCAGTGATTATCCCAAACCGGCTAATTCTTCAAGCAGGGCAATTATTGATCTCCAAAGAACGGCGCTTCGCATCTCATTTTAAATCACTTTTTGCGCCGTGCAAGGAGAAATTAGGAGAGGCAGGAAGGAGGGGAGCTCCTGGCATGGTTGCAGGGAAAGAAGAGGCTGCTGTCTCTGCCTTCCACCCTTGGGAAACTATTTCTTCCCATCCCAGCAGAAGTTACAGCCTGGAAAACAGCACTGTGCTAATCGCAGTGAAGACAAACTGACTCCTTAGCCAGGCTCTAAAGGGAAAATACTACATTCCTGCATCCTCTCAGCTGCTCTCAGACCATGTGAGTTTGTCCCATATAGGATTTGAAAGAGAGGGGACTCACTCTCTGCACCTCACCCCAAATAACCCAAACCCTTTGCACTTGCAGACTGTGCATGACTGTTTCCAAGGTCACAAACAAGCCAAGGGACTTTTATTAAATACTCACCAGGTAACACACAGACAGAACTATATCCAGAGCCAACACATCAAGATGCTTTTTCTGTCCCCTGCAGCAATTTATGCAGCACCCATTCCCCACAGAAACCTCTGTCCCAAGTGAAGCTGGAAATCCCAGGAGCACAGCGAGTTCCTCCACCTCATGCTCCATCTTTAGGCTTCTTCCACCAGTTTTGAGAGGATTTCTGCTCCCTCTGAGGTAATCACAATGGTATGTTCAAACTGTGCCGATCTGAAATGCACATTTAGCAGTTATTAGGGAGCAAATCTGTCCACCACTCCTGTAAAACTCACCCGTTCGGTGTCTTTTACTCCCAGCTGTCAGTGATCAGTTCCACGCCTTAGGAAAATAAAAAAATTAAATCTGGCACCTTTTATTGTCTACAGAAATCGCAGTCCATTTATCCTCCAGAATCTTAAATTCGGGGGATCCTTCCATTATTATTGGCTCTGCAACAAGAAAAACAAAAATGTTTTCTAAAGTTAGTTGCACTCCCATGCAGACTGTGAAGCAAGCAAGAAAAGGGGGAGATGTCCCAGCAGGTAGCTCCCCTTCTGCACGCGTCCCGTCCTCCCTGGGCTGGCACTCTCCTGCACCACTCAAACGGGAACTAAAGAAGACGAAATATCAAGGTAGGAAGTTGCCCATTCCTCTTTTGTAAAAGCGGGGAATTTTAATCAAGCTTTAATTAAGACCCCGTGGATAATAACCAAAGCACCAACCACACTTAGAAACAGCAGATAGTTTTAAATATTTGAATTTTTAAAACAGGCTTAAAATGTTCATTAAATCAGCAAAACAACAATTTTCTTATTTCCCCCTAATTGCCGCGCCATTTAGCCACACAGTGAGGAAGAGGGCTTTTTCCCCACCAGCTCTCCATGATTGGTATTTAGCACGCTCAGCCTGCGGGCGAGGCTCTGACTGGTTACCGGCGCTGCAGTCCCCAAACCCAAACAGCAGCTCTGGCAGGCAGCAAATGACACAAGAGCCACCAGGCAGCTCGCTGGTAAACCACCGCTTCGGGGACACAACCGAGCCCTTCTCGTCCTCCAGAGCCCAAGTGTATCGGCCGAGTACCCGCCTTGACCAAAACAGGCGTCAAATGTGTCAGTTAATAAGATCTATAATAAACATTTCGTTTTCTGAATCTTGTAATTTGGAAGCTATTTCACACAGTTGGTTCCCAAATGCGGGTTGGTGCTTTTTTTTTTTTTTTGTTTTGTTTTAAAATGGTAATTTGCTTTCTAAGGGGTCAGTGTCGCCGACACCCCCATATCTGCATGGATACCTCTATAACGCGATAAAGAACCGGTACGGACCGGGGCTGCTCTGCGAGTGCTTTTTAGAAGAAAACCACAGCAGAGAGGTACTAACCTATTGTGAACGCCATTCCTTCTGCCATTAACAAATCACTGTCATTGGCTACAAAAGAAAATAAAAACGCGTTTAGGGCTGTTGGGCTTTTTTCTTTTTCTTTTTTTAAGCAAACGCGACCAGCACTTAGTTCAAACCCCTTGGGCTCACAGGTACGGTCCTTGCCAGTCCCCGCTGTGAGCCGTAGCACCCGCCGAAAGCGATCCCACCCCGGGCACAGAGGGACGTCCTGCCTCCCCCCCGCCCGGCCCTTCCGACGACGGCTCTTTCCCGGCCGGGTCCGGGAGCTTTAACGTTTCCGCGGCGATTTTTCTTTGCCCCGTGACAAACTTTGCCGGCGCAGTTCGGGCGGGATGCGGGGGGTACAAGGTCCGGGGGTTCGGCAAGGCGGCACACGGCGGCTGCTGCCCGGAGGGGAGCGGGGGAGGCGGCTCGTGGGGCTCAGCTGCTCAGACGACTCCGTTAAACGAGCGATTTGTCCTCAGAAATGCACGGGTGACTCTCAGAAAGCGAGGCCGGGGCTGCTACCGTGGAAAGACACCCCACTGCCACCCGGGACAGGCAGCGTGCGTGGTGAGGTGGTGCTCTGCTCGACCCCAGAATCTTTTCATGTCCAGCGGGGGAGCGAGCGGCGTTGGGAGCCGCTTCCCGCGGCAGGCACTGCTTACCGTGGTGCCACACTTCGGGGTGCCCGTGGAAGTATGACCCGATGCCGTGGCCGATGAAGGAGGGGCAGACCTGGAAGCCACCCTGCCGTGCCACAGGGCTGCGGGGGCAAAGAGGACACTATGAGGGAGTACACCCCAACCACCACCTCTGTTAGCCAGACCCAGCCCCTGCCACTGCACTGGCACTGGCATCATCCAGCTTCCAGTAGCTCTCACCCTGTCCCAGTGCTGGGTGGCCACTTGCACCTACTTGGAAAGACAGCAGCCTCTGGAACTAGCACCAGTGAGCCATTGTTAGGTTTCAGAATTAACACTCCTGCAGCAGAGCCTGGTAACTCCTGTGGCTGCCCTGCTGCCTAAGCAAAAGGGTGATGGTTTCCATGAGCACTCCAGGAACTCAGTTTAACATGGGACAGCTAAATGGCAGCCAAGTCACACAGATGAGGCCCCAGCATACCACCAAACTGCAGTGTCTGCCAAGTCCTCCCAGGCTGCAGAGCCCATGGTGGGCCACGTGTCCCTTTGCCTGCACCAGGCTTTCTGCAAGAGAAGAGAGTCCTGCAGCAAATGGAGAATTCAGAGCCCTACCGTTTCCCTTTCAGAAGACAACAAACAGTACCATAATATAATGCAACTCCAGCAAATCTGTTCAGGCCAAGTAACAACATATTTCTAACGTACCCCTTACCACCACAGCAAAACCAAACAGTCACGGTATTTCAGTTCTTCCTTAGAGATCTGTCCTGTCCTTCACGCTTGCCTCAGGGAGAGGCATCTCTCAGAGGTGTCTGCAGGAGCATGTCCCAACACCGAACTCTACCCATGTCGGGAATGGAAAATCCTATCCTCATCCCTAAAAAAGTCGACATGGAGAAATGTGTGATGTCCAAGGCTGCTGAGCCACCCTACGCCTGAAGGCTTCACTCTTGCGCTCTGCCCTTATTTAGGCAGCAGACGAGGGATGAGTTGAGGGGGTTATAACCAACTCATCCAGGAGGTCTGCCCACATCCAGAACAGCAATGTGTGGAGACCTGGGGAGACCCAGGGTGGATTAGCAGTGGTAAACTACCTCCGTCTCTGCATCTTATCCCTATGCTATTTCTAAAAGCAAACAGGAGCGAGGCAGAAAGGCCCTTAATCTTGAATATATTTTGCCTACAACAGTAGAAGCTTCATTTGTTTTAAATCAAGGTAGGTACTTAAGAACTCCAGCTTTCCAGTATTTACACCCTAACTGCTTTCTCAGAGTTGACAGCAGGAGGAAAAGCGGGGAAAGTTAAGAAACTCAAAGCTGTAAACTCTCAGAGAAATTAAAGGATGTTAAACCCCATGGGGAGGCCCTTATTCAGGTGCAAAATGACCTCAGCTTGCTGTAGGCAGTAATCCCTTTGCACACTAGGCTTCACAGCCCCTGCAGTGCTGGCTCCAGTGCCCATGGGTCACCACCCCAGAATTTAATGCCACTGCAATTGAGGGACATGGTGCGCCACCACATGAAAAGGCAGTGAGAGAAGAGAGTTGGGTCATTGGTTAATAATATTGCAGTGTTCAGACCTTAAAAGCACATTCTAACAGGTTCTGTATATTAGCTTTTACCTACTCATTGCCCTGACTCAAAGTTTAATCACGTCTTTCATTAACTGTGGAGAGAAATGAAAATGTCAAGTTCAGCTGTCCCCAAACTCCCAAACACTGGCAAAAAGTTACTGATAAGGGTAGAAGTTGTATTGGAAGTCCAGGCTTTTATGTTATATATCACTTATGTGGAAAAAAAAATCATGAAGGTTTATGCAGTAAAAATCCTACTAGAGATGGAAAAGACTTTCCACCCTGCCTTTCCACCATGTCACACGCCTGGGTCAGAGACTCAGCCTGCTGGTTAGGACCATTCTGAAGGCTAAGGAAGAAGTGCAGGTAACAGTGAGGAGCTAGAAAGCCAGATTACTCAGAAACACATACAAAACAAAATGGAAGATCTCCAGTGACTGAGCCCAGAGCAATGCAGATAATGATTCCCATATGGGTGAAGCAATTCTCTGAAGAGAGATGGGAGAAGCCATCCATACAACACGTGTTAAGGTTTTCTTTCACCTTCTTTTGCAAGCCTTTCTGGAAAAGCATAAACAACCCATTGACTATTCAGCTTTGCTGATGTCCTCACAGGACAACCCCAACCACTGAAAAAGCACAGTTACTTTTTGAGATGTCTTGTANCCCCCCCAAATCCATCCTCTGTAGCAAGACAGAAAGCTTTTTTTTTTCAGAACACAGCTATTCTGAGCACCATGGCTATGTACCCTACTGTTGACAGGGGAGGCTCTCACCCCAGCACTCAGCTGGTGCTGAGGAGGGTGGCAGCAGCAGCTGCGTGCAGGGCACCAGGGCACACAAAGGCAGTGTGCAGACAGTATTCCATCCTCTCCCAGTGAAATAAGTGGTTCTTGTGCGTTTCAATGGCAAATCCTGCCACCTTCTTGCCAAACAGCTTGAGAACAACTCATCAGTACTTCAGTGGTTACTGTCCGTGATCAAAATAGGGAATCTTGGAACTCACAGGGCTTTGATGTCTGTATTTACAGATGCCTGTGCCCTCCACCTCCCCACCAATACCCACAGAGCTTGGGTATTCTTTACATAAAACGTAATGTGTCCAATGAGCCCAAAGTGACACACAGAGAAAACCTGTGGAGAAAATAAACTGTAGGTATGAAAGTCAATCTGGTTTTAGCATTTGCATATGCTTCAGAAGTACCTTATGGGGCATTTCACTTCACAGCTACTAGCTTTACTTTGGAGTATTTCCAAAATCCTAGTGAGCTCTTACATCCTTGAGGAGGTATAGTAAAACACCCAGCTTTCATAAAATATAAACCACTACCAATGCCAGCTACAACGTGCAAAGGTAATCTTGTAGACATACATGTACAGGTTGGCTCTAAGTGCTGGCAGGACCTTGAAACAGCTCTGAGGAGACTGAACTGTTGATCTTGGTCAGCTGTTCTGGCCTCCAGGACTCCTAGTCTGTGGAATCTGGTTAAAAATTGGGACGTCATGAAGTGGAGCATTTCTGCCCAAGTTTACCATTTGCTGGTGACAACAGCCCAACATTTTGGTCTTGCTGTTTCACTGCCCAGCTCAGATCTGTCAGTGGTGGCCTTTCTTTCCAGCCTTCCCTGGAAGGCAACTTTACAAGACCGTAAGCCCAGCTCCATGTGCTGCTCCTTGCAGACAGGCAGCATAAGATCAGGAAGCTGGAGGAACCTTGATTGCAAGTGGGAAAGCAGTGAAAGCAGGAGTCGGTATGCCTGAGCTAGGCTGCCTGGCATCTGCTGTCAGAAAGGAGGGCAGAACCATCCTGGATATACCAGTCTGCCAAGTGCCCTCGGTTGTAGGGCATGACCCAGCTGAATCAGTTCCAGAGCAAAGGCTAGGGCAGCAGAGCCACACCACACCGACAGCATGAAGGCAAAAAAATATAAAAAAAGGTTCTCAGAGTAATCATCACTAAAAATATCCACTGACAACATTTATCATCACACATTTTATTCTTTGAGTCATGCTTGGGCAGAGGTGAACTGGGCAGGATTAAAAGCATAATAATTTAATAAGCCCAGTACTTGATTGTATGCTTTGCTGTCGTGTTCCAATGCAGTGGCTGTGGAGATGAGTATCCAAAATGCTGCTCCTCTTTTGCTGATGGCAAAGCATCTAGCATCCAGATGGACCAGCAGCAGCCAAGCTAGTAAAGGAACATCACTGAGGGTCAGGCTGTCCACCTAAATCCACAGGCAGAGCCTCTCATATTGTGGTATCATGTTTATGAGAGTGGACAGAGACTGGAGAGCTGGGTGTCAGTTTCCTCCTGAGCATCCTCTGCCACGCTGCCAGACAACTAATTCACTGAAAGGAGGGATGAGTATGGAGACATGTTGCTGTCCTGCTGGCAGCCCAACAGGGCAATTGCCACAAAGAAGCAAGCAACAGGCCAGGACTGATTCCCCACAAAGCTCTCCCTGATACTCTGAGCATCCCCTGAAAGTTCTTGGGCAAATGGGATAAATCCCTCCCATTATGAAGATGAAAAGCAGTTTGAAAGAATTTCCTTAGGGGGTTGGTCCAGGGCAGATAGCCTCTAGCAGAATATCTACCGGGTAACAGGCATCCCAGCGACAAAGGGAAAAACATCCATTGAGTTTTTGGATTTGAACTCCCATTTTTGGGGGGAGGAAAAAAGCACCACACCCCAAAACCCGAGTTTTCTTTTCTTTTTACCAAATGATGTCACTCTTTGCTCAAGTCAGGTCTGGACCAGTACTTGAAGCCCTCAGCAAAGAAACAAAGTAAAGCAAATCCCATTTTCAGCACTGCTTCTCTGGGCTCTTGGTGGCACAGGGGAAGAACATGATCAGATAAGATGGCACAGACTGCTCCACTACTAAGGCTGAGCATCCTGGTGACCATCCTGACCATTCCCAGCTAGGGACTCTCCCCCACAATGCCAGGTTCTCTCACCAGGGATGAAACTTTATCAGCGGTAGTCTTGCAGAGCAGCATGATACAAATGGTTCAAGTTGCTAAACAAATCTGTCTTAATATAGCCAGGTCAGGGAATACGTCTGGGAAACACTGAAAGCAGTAACAGAACTACAATAATGGTTTTCTTAATTAGGGATCTGTATGAATGATTTTTTTTTAATATTAGAAGTAATTCTGTATTTCCTGGACACATTATTAACAAAATGACCACTGAATGGCATGTTTGCTTTTTTATTTTATTTTAAATTATTGATTATTGAAAACAGCATCAGCCTAAGGTAGATTTGCTTGTGATAAAAATACTAATTTTGAAGAGTACCATGTAATCTAGCGTAAGAAATTTACAAAATTCTACTGGGGAAATACTAAAGTATTTTTCTCTTAAATAGTATTTCTAGACTGAGGGAATGCACAAGTTAAGGGATTCCCTATAATGACAATAAATGTTGAGGTATAATTAGTAATATTTTTGAAAGCCAACAATTGTTTTTTGAAAGAAAGGTACATTTTAGTTTCAAACTGGAACACAAATTACTGTATTTTTCTTACAATAGTGCTGAACTTTTATTTGAGGTTCTCTGTTTCTGAAAGCAGACATGACGGATTGAAATAAAAGATAATTTATTGCAATGCTTACTTTCAAGTGCAGAGAGAAGCAGTGTAATTGTAATTTACACTAGCTGTCAAGGAAAATCTATCACAGATGACATTAAAATGACTTATTTTGCCTGAGCCACTTATTGTTTAAATGTGCATAATCTGATAGAAACAGGTTTTTTTTTTTAAATCTGCTTTATATTGTTCTAAATTAATATCAAAACATATACTTATGAGTTAAACATTTTAAACCATTTATTAATACTTTCACTGCTACCATTTTTCCTAGGAGTTGGAATTGGTTTATTTAACAATATCACGTTTATGCCTTTTAGTTCTCTACACTCACAACACTTCCATGTACTTAAACTCACTCTCTAAAAAGTAGATTTTAAACTAGATTTGTTTCTGCCTGAAAGAAAAAGATCAGAAATGGTACAAGAAAATGGATCTTAGGGCCCCATTCTGTTTCCACTGGAGCTGACCGACAGTTCTGCCACCACCTTCAGTAAGAACATGTTAGCAAAGATTCAATTTTTTCTAGGCAAAGTAACTCACGATTCCATGCAATCTTTTATTCGCAACTTGTAGCTGATGGCAGAAGGAATTGCTATCCATGAAATACTCAAGCGTCAGCTATCGAGCTTCCGTAACAAAGGCTGTGTTAGAATACTGAATGCAAACTTACCTCTGTGATATAATTATTCCCAAACCTACTGTAGAAAGGAAATTCTCTGATTATTTGTGCCAAAGATACGTTCTGTATATTTCTTGGGCACCTTTACAGAAATACTGATGAAAGAAGCCTAGACAATTCCATTCTGATGGGCCTAAATCTTTTCAGCTTGCAGGTGCTGGTTCTTGGGTATTTATGATATCTGACTCTCCCAGAACTTATGATTGTGATGTATATATGTATGTATGTATGTATGTATATATGTCTGTCTGCATGCAAATGTCAAATGATGAATAACCATACCCACTCAGCTTCACCAAACTGGGGCAATCCTTCAGCAGGGGCAGTGTTAAAGTAGTTCGAAACAAATCAGTGCATTTAAATTGTCTACATGAAAAAATCTTGAGAAATAAAGTTAATGACTGTCTATTTCATACGTAGTTTTGAACAGCTACTAGCTTTGATTAATGTGCTTTTCAAAGGGGGCGCTGACTATATATTTACACTTTCCAAGTAAACTGACCTCCTAACCAACACAGCAAAAATCCAATGTCACATTCAATTCTGTTCTTTTTCCTCCTTTTTTTTTTTTTTTTTTTAATACAGCTAGAATTAATGTAGTGAATCTGTAATGAAATGCATTATCCTGCATGGAGATTTATCAGATTTTCCAATTGAATGCCATGCTTTGCTAGCACTAGCTGGAGTTCACCTGCATGTTGGTGTGGCGTGTGGCTCTTTTTTGTAAAGAGTTAAGTTGAACACAAAAAAAGGGAACAAAGGTCAGCACCCAGCCGCCACTTGAATGTGAGATTTTTCTTTTTATTCCCCTTGATGTATACTAGGCTCTGTGTTATTAGTCTTAATGATGGAAAATTGTAGTGTTGATACAAATCTTTTTTTCAAAGTAGTAGGCGGGAGCTCCATTTGTTAGTAAGTTTTTTTGTGACTAAAAGCCACGGACAGTACATTTATGTAGCAGTAAAAGGCCTAGATGCTCTTTCCATAGCAGAGCTAATTATTCCTACTGTGACCTTACTGATCTACCCTGTTCCTAGTACATCTCATCTGCACGCCTGTTCCTCTGTGTAGATGGTGTCAGAGAATATGAAAAACCCTATAATGAAACCATTTTCATGATGGAGAAAGGCTACTGGAGTTGCACTTGCTACAAAGAGGCTCAATTATATGAGTAATTGTGATAATTTTCTACATTCATAGCCTTCAATGGGGAAAAAAGAATGAGAGCCACAAAGGAAAATTACTTTAACAAGAAAGTACAGAGAGTAAAAATGGAAGAAGAGACAAAAAGGGGGGAAAAAAATAACCAGAAAAAAAAAGTTTAAAAAATAGATCTGGAGGGAGGAATAGCAAGACAGGGAGAACAACAGAAATGCTCAAAAAGCCTATGTGCAGCTGTGTTGCACAATTAAATTGAATTTTTTTTCTGCAGTTGATGAATGTGACTACTGCAAATGTGCCTCTGTAGTTAGCTATCATTTGTTGTTCCGTGACAGGAAAAGGATAATTACCTCTCAGAGAGAATCAAAGGCTGACATGCCCTTTAGACACAGCCATGAATGCAGAGCTCGATAGAATGCTTGAATAAGAATCCAGTGTTCTGTGCCCCCTTCTACTCAAGAATAAATTTTGTTAAAATGCAAGAGCACCACCAGTAAATTTGTTGAACCCTAGGTGTTCAAAAATATGAGGTGCATCTATCGACTCATCCCATTTGCAAAAATAAAACTACATTTTGAATTCACTTCTATTATATTCATGGACAGTAAGATAGTGAGATATGCATTAAATTTCTTTTCCCAGTAGGGGTCTGATTCAACATTTCCTATGAAAGAACAGAAAGACACTATCCTTTTTCTCCAGGCTAGTTAGCCTATAATTTAAAACTGTCAAAAACACAATTTTATACAAAGTCTTCAATAAAAGCTCCTCAGATATAACCCAAAGAGGTTTTACTAAAGTTTGATTCAGACTCTGTTACAATATTTTTAAAGCTATAAATACATCTAACTGATATTTTGCCGTTCTCTTTTTTCCTTAAAGTATTTGAAGATTTACAAAGAAAAAAAAAAGCAGCATCCTTTCAAGGTGACTAAGCCTTGCAGCTTTTAAGTAATCAGAATGTATTCAGTAGCATGTTGGGACCGTTAATAGTCCAGAGAAGTATTGCTTAATGAAATGTATACGATATATGCCTATTTTTGGGGGGGAAACATTTTAAAATAATCTATAGGTACTTTCAAAAAAGCTAAGACATATTTTCATTCAAAATCACCAGCAGAAGAGTCATGACTGCATTTATGTGAAGGCTAGAAGAGATGCAGAACAGGGAAAAAAACCCTCTGAATGTGAGCTCTTTTTTCCCTGTGACATTAGCATGCACTGCTCTTTGTAAGATCAGAAGCTCTTGAGTTAAATATTTTTGTACTTTTTAAACAAAGAGACTTATTTATGTTGACTAATTCCTTTGTAACATTCATTATTGCTATACAACGAGACTGATGGTTTCTAACCTTCTTCCATCATTAGATAGATATGGTGTCGTTCTACAAACAAATAGAAAATAAAACAAAAACCCACCACAAATTACATCTGTTAATTAAAATCTTATGAATATCTTTGACTCTTTCTACAGTTATCTTTGCTGACCCTCGTGTAATTCACTTAAAAAAAAAATCTCTCCTACCCAAGGAACAACATTATAGCTTGGCAGTTCACATACTGATATCAGACTGAAATGATGGTTTTGAATCATAAAACATGTCATCAGCTTTATACCGAACCACCAATAACCTTTGTCCCACTTGCCAGCCCTCCCTTTACTTGTCAATATAAGGCTTACCTGATTGTGTTTCCAATTACAGAGAAGGGAGCCCCTGGTCTGCAAGCTGCAATTGCTTCATCTCTACATTTCTTGGCAACCTCCACTAACTTTTGACCAGATTTATCCACACTGCCCACCAAAAAGGTTTCAGAAGTGTCACCATGGTAGCCATTGTAATAGACCTAAACATGTGCAGAAATGTAAAGACATTTTCTCGTTTTGCATCCAAAACCAGATTGTCTCCTTAACTGAATCCATTCTTTCTAATAACGAGCTACATTTTGCAACAGACCGACCACAGGTAAGCTGTATTTGCAAGAATGAGACAAAAAATTGCAGTGAGAGAGGAAAGGGATAAAAAAAGATGTATGAAAGACTGCAAGGTGTGCAAGGGCTGCCAATTAAAAATTGTAATGCAGAAGATGCACCGCAACGAAGACAAAATGCAAAAGTTGTGCATCTCTGCTCAGCTACAGGACACGAGCCGAGCTGGGCTGCATGCAAAGGGATGGGTCGGGCCTGTGCATGGGCACCTCACATGCCCACCTCCCCTGGCTGCCCAGCCCTGGGCAGGGACCTGCTTGCACCCTACAAGGGTAGGACATCAAGCCCCAGTACTGGCTGTGGGTGCTGGGAGACCCATCAGCAGCTGGCAGGGAGACCTGTACCTCTGCAGCCAGCTTTCCCAGGCAGGGTTTGTAGTGATGCTGTGCACAGCTGGATGAGAGGTGTGTCCTGCTGTCAACATCCAGAGGGACCCCCATGGAAGAGTGGGCCAAATCCACCACCCACCGCTGCGTATTTTCTTTAATCTCACTTTCAAAGTGAGACGGGGCATTAATGTTGGATTTTATTTCTGATTTCCAAAGATGAATTTTAGAAGAGAATAAACATACCATTCTAGCATCACAGTTTCACATGCTGAAAACATGTCAAACCATTGAATTCATTACGTACTTTTTTTTTTTGACATTTTGTAAGTTTTAAATATCAGTTCTCTAGAAATTCTCTGCCAGGCACAGAAAACCCCATCTCTGCACTACAGAGCTCTACAACACCCCACAGAAATGGCATTAGAAGCTCTGCAGCATGGCAGACAGGCACACAATTGTAAGCCCAAGCCAAATTTCCCTACAGAATGGCAAATTATAATGGTGCACAGTTTTGATCTTCTAAAACATCCCTCTCCGCCAACACTGGGCAACTATCTTTCTAGGACCAGTAACTCACCAAACTGAAAGCACTGAACTTTTGCCACTGGCGAGCTATTTGAGAAAGGTAGAATCTCATTCTTTTTTGTCAATTCCAAAGCAAAAAACCCCAACCCTTAAACAACTAAAATCCAAAGCTGGCTACAGTTTATGTGAAGGTGAGGTTTGTGTCCAGGACAAGATGTGAAGACAATGCAGGCAGTTAGAGTGAGGGGTGTTTTAAAACAAGGTGAGTGCCAGCAAAGGCCCAATCGTGTACCCACTGGTCTGGTGGAGAGTGGCTGTGATCCCCTGCTCTACACTTTCCTCTGCCAGTCTGGACTGCCACCACAGTTTGGTTTTGGAATTTTTTTTAGTAATTTAGTGCCTGTTGGGGAGGTTTTAATCTAGCTAGTTCATATTTAAACTGAACTGGTTCATTTTTAGCTCTATCAAGAAGAACACAGAAAATCCCAGCATTAAACATCATCACCCTGGAAAAGCAAATAGAGATTTATTAGGAGAACTTAAAAATAATAATAGTAATATTTACTGCAGCCCATAAACTGGAATTATGTATTTTTGACGTTAATAAGCTACAACCAAAGCAACTGTAACACACTAATTTCTTAAAAGTCAATGAAAGAACCAAGTTGTAAGACACATTAACCTGGTAGTGGCAGGCTGAAAATTGCACAATGCTCAGGATTCCGTGATAGATAATGCTTTTGTTTCCACACTAAAATTAATTTTAAATGTTACATGATTCAGACCAATACAATTTGTATTTCATCTATGAAATTCTACTATTTTAATTGTGCAAATTTTTGTCTTCAAATAATCTGTACACAGTGTTTACACTTAATAACCATAAGATTATTTATTAATTTTATGGAAGCTTTACACAATTATAAACAATTTGTTTTGAAATATTTACTTTGATTTTTATTTTGCCCACCTCTGAAATTTCCTAATTTTGCTTGTTAAAGATAAGCTAAAATATAATTAGCAGTTCTGCAAAATAATATTTTTTCCTCAGGTATTTTGGAACTGAGCAATTATCAAACACAGCACAGTTCACTTTTAAATGATAAAAGAAATCTTTACAAAGATAATCTGCAAGTCCCATTCTTGCAGGAATCTTCACATTCACAAAAATGTCAAGATAGTAAACAGGAAAAAAATCAAAATGTATCTTCAAAAGGACTGCTAATATTTTTTTTTGTAAAGCAGAGTGGACAAAATATGCACACCACATTAATATAAAAATTCTTGGTTTTGTTTCACTTAAAAGTATCTGTGATCTGAACCTACACTTTAAAAAAAAAAACAACAACCACAAATCTTAGGAGTCATTATCCTGACAGATAAACAAACAAACAAAAGTGAAATATAAAGAAACCAGATATTAAATCCTTTGCTATTGCAAACAGGCTTCATCTAATAAATTTAGATCAATCATATACTTTAAACCTGTTACATCACACTGTGCAAACTCCATTATCAAAATTCTGCAGTGGAAAAATATGGAGATAAGGAAGAATCTAATAAGACTGGAAAACCCCAACAAACTCAGTTCTGGATTGCACATGAGTATACCATGGCAAAAAGGTCACTGACCCTAATTTTAATAGAAAAAATATTTTAGGAAGCTTGAACCTCATGCTCAGAGGTAGGTCTGCTGGAGATTTCTTTGCTTCTGCCAGTATGAAATTTGGGCCCATGGAAAACAGTATCAAGTTACCAAGAGTTTCTTTAATGATTAAAAAAGCTCTTTCTTACAAGATGTTACTGCCATGCATGTGACATATTATTACAAAATAATGGTAGGATTCAAAAGACATCTGCGTTCATATTAGAGACAAACAGCACTCTGAGAAAATAAAAACATGCACATTAAAAAAAAAAATCTTCTGCGAGAGATAATTTTTTTTTCCCATAAATGAAATGTGAATTAGGTTTTCAGTTTCGGTACTTTCTTGCTCCTAAGAAAATCCAGCCAGTGTTTATTTAAATAGCTATAATTGACCATTCTCTGGAAGTATTAAGTCACGGTTATATCACACTATTTCTGTTTCTGTGCAAAAGGTTCAGGGCTTTTATACCAGAAATGGAACACAACACTACCTTCGGGGATTTTAATAAATGTAGGGAACAGTGCTAGCAAAAGAGTTGCTGTCCAAATAGACTGACATACACAGGCCAATGTAGCCTCTAATGACAGAGTAAGATAATGACAGGCCCCACTCAAAATCAGCAGGAAGAGGAAGATCAATCTTGGCAGAGTGAAGGAAAAATGCTGGCTTTCTTCATGTTAGCTCATCTCATACATATCTATCTTCAGCTGCTGCCCAGTACTGTGGTGCTCTGCATTAACTACACAGTGGATCAATAACAATTACACCTTCTCAAAAACATGACACATAGCAGGATTGGGTTGACATTTCACTTAGGCCAACATTGATCTCAGTGCATCTGATTCCAGTCCTAAATTCAAGTCAGGCCTGGGTCTAGCTGGAATAAACACACAGTTAAAAACAAAAAAGGAAACCAGCTGCTTGTGCCTTGGCTCAGAAGTAAACAGCACATCCATCTGTGCATCCCCCATCTCCAATCCACTATTCTTCCTGTTGCTACTAGTGATTCTAAAGTTGATCAAAGACTATTTTTTATATGAATTACTCACCGTGACATCAATGTTGATAATATCTCCATCCTGAAGAGGTCGACTGAAACATAAACAGAAAAAAAAAAATGGTGACAGACAGCTCCCAACAAAGGGAACATAAGAATAAACACCTAATGACACATACATAAAAAATCAGGGGGTAGATATTTTGTGATGGAGGAAGGCAGAGGCAAACAGAATAACCATTTTTAATGTTCAGCTCTCACTACTCAGAGAACAAGTGTAGCTGAATATAAAATGAGAAACAACTACCAGAAAAACATATCAAGACCTGAAAAATCTACCATTATATTTATTCTTTTTCTCTCACTAGGGTTCAAATTTTACTTTGTGAGTAGCTGAATGTACTGCAAATAATGATAAAAAAAAAGAAAAAAATCCCACCAAAGCCTTGCACATAAATTCAAATCTATTTCTTCCTTACCCAATACTTATTTTGCTAGATAAGAAAAAAAATCAGACAGTGCTGATTTTTTTTCTCCACACACTGAACTCTAAAGACATTATGCTAGTTATTTTAGAGTATCTGGACAAACAGGATAATGTTTTTTTTTTTTTTTACTTCACATACATTTCTGTAATATCTATCAGCATCATGTGGTAATACGATATGGATCTGCCATAGCTTTACATATGACGTTTAGTTAAGCTAAAGTATGTTCAATATTAAACACAATTTATTAATTTCAGTTTAGCATTTTCATTCCTGGTGGTAAAATGTATATTATTGGGGAAATACCTGTCAGGAATACCATGACATACCACGTTGTTTACAGAAGTACAAACGGATTTTGGAAAACCTCCATAGCCCAGAGGTGAAGGATAGGCATTCTGTCTGATTATTTCATGATGAACAATGGAATCTATTTCTTCAGTTGTCATGCCAACCTAAAATATCAAACATAACATCCTGTTAAAAAAGCAAAGAGAGTTTCTTATATTTACTGAATGTGATTGCAACCAAGCATTTCAATGAAATCTCAGATGTTTCAAACACACTGTTTTGATATAGAACACTAAACTGTCTGATATACTTTATTGATACATTGGACCTTTATTTTAAAGAGAAAGGGTTTCGAATAAAGCATGCGGCAGAAATGAGCACTTAAAGGTTCCTAGAAAACCTGAAATACTGTCTACTTCCTTTATGTTCTTTTTTTCACATTTGCTTTCTCAGACACCAATTTTCCATGGCATTTTGTTTCAGTAGCTGCTATAGAAATGTCTAGTTTCAATGCTTTTGGTCCTTCAAAACACAACATTAATTTCACTTTTTTTTTGAAAAAGAAAAGATCCTAATTCTTCTAACTGCCCAGCATACATTTTTATAATGTACTTGTGTATTTTATGAAACAGTTCTGCGTATTCTTTGATTTTATAAAATATTTAAATATTTGTCATCATATCTTGAGGATATTTTACTTAAAGTTGCCGTAGCCTGGACAATCACAGTGAATCTACCAGCGCTTATTCATCATTTTTAGAAATATTCATTTTTATGCTTGACATTTTCTAGATTAATCTTTTTCTCATGATTTTACATATTAAAAAAAAACCTCTCATAAATCATTCAGCCATTTCTGAGTATCCATGGAGTGGAAAATGCACACACCTAAAATAACATTCTTCTCGTTTTTCTTTTGGATCAGCTCTGTGTCTCAAATGGTTAGAGCTGAAATTTGAAATTTGGTAGGGAAACCTCCCTCATTGAGAAGAAGTGCCTTTGAGGGTCCCTGTGCAAATTGATTTTGATTTGAATGAGTTTTGAGCCTTTGAAAATCATACTTCGTACACATACACTACAGCGGCTGTGATTTTGGAGGACTTTTTAGTAACATGTGGAACGTAAGCAGGCTGTGGCGCAGGAGGCATACTTATCCATATACTGAAATATTCAGCGATCGCGCACAGGGAATACAGCGGAGTGCACTTGTGTACTGTGTTGAGGATAAAGCCAAGTCTATTTGCTCAGCTTGCATCTTGTTTGGCATGAAAAATGTGATGAGGAGTGATGAACCTACTCAAGACCAGGATTTGGGGTTACCCCCCTGCTTTGCAGGAGCTGCTACAGTCTCTGTGCTGGGGTGGCATCTGCAGCCCCGGTACACTGTCTGTATTGGATACTGCAGCCATCGGATATGGATAAATACAGGTTCATCTCTACTGCCTTCGCTCACCCATCTATCATTTCCAGTCCACAGACAATCTGATTCGCTATGTACCAGACTGGGTGCTGTCTGCTCACGGAATTTGATGTGGCTTTCGGACACTCTGCAGACAGATCTGTGCTCTCTGCACGGCAGGCTTACACACCAAAAAAGTTCTCCTTTTAACACTATCTGCTTTACTTTTAGAGGAATTTTTTCTAGCTGGGCATGCTGGGGAGGCAGCTACTGTGCACCTCATCCCTTATTTGGGATGGGGCAATCTGATGGTATCTAAAAAAATATTCCCATGTCATAGAATTCACTGTTTTATTATCAAATCTTTAAGCTTAATCCCAGGAAATGCTATCATATAGAATACCAGGCAGTAAATGATAATATCAAAACCACGTTCAGCCCAAACTTTGTCCTTCTGAAGCCATGCATCATAATGCACCTTTGTTGTACCAGGGGATGTCACTGCCATTAGCTAAAGCACAGGTGAGAGCTGGTTTGGAGGGCTGTGTGCAAGGTGGGTTCAGCAAGACAACAGGGAGAGGTGGAGGGACAGGGCTCTTCAGCAAAAGAGGAATGCAGAGCTTACTACCTTCCGAGAACAGCCTAAAAGAGTTTGGTTTGTTTAGTCTGGTGCACAGAAAGCTGTAATAGCTCTATTACTGTGTGAATGGTACTGACTCAAGGAAAGGCAGGAAGCTGTTTAAATTAAAGAGCGGTGTTGGCACAAGAACAAATGGATATAAACTGGCCACGTGCAGCATCAGGCTGGAAAGCAGAAGACAGTCCCTGTTGAGGAAGGGGTGTTTTAGAGCATCCTCCCAGTCATGGTCGAACACTTACTGGTGTAAAAGTGAGCTCAATTCTTGTCAGCAGCTGACCAGGGCGGTGGTCTCTGCACTGCAACTCCAAGTGCCACCTTCCTCCCAGTCCCACAGCTCCTGGTCACACAGTTCTTTATGTCCTTCTCTCAAAAATGTTCATTACATATATGTAATGTTTTCCTATTTGTATGACTTGGCACATATTATGAACTGCATCATAAGCTACACTGTGCTGCACATACATGTATTTTGCATATAACAACCACCAAAGACTATTAGTGAAAAATTGCTCCATTCATAACCAACACTGCACCCCGCTCCTTCAGAAACACGTGTATGACCTTAACTTTACATGGGTTAAGTTGTATTGTACTGGGAAATAACTGCATGTAATGAAGTTGAACATACAAGAGCATATCTAAGATTAAAGCTTCAGGAAGGTTTGTTACTGGCCATCCCAGCTCCAGAATTAAAATCTCTGGGAAAGTGATAGCTGAAAGAAAAATGCACGGTAAACTGATAATTTTTTCCCCTTTTAAGCCAATGGCATTGACCTACAGTCCCCATCCATCTCTGCATCTCATAGCTACTCAACCCATTTTACCCTATCCAGTATGCTATTACATGAAATACCAAGGCAAGGCTAAAAAGGCACTCCTTCATCTGCAAAACCTGGTAGAAGGCTCCTCCCAGTGCATTTTAACTTGGGAGGTATCCCAAAAAGCATACTGTAGAAACATTACTGGAAACCATGAGGCTTTATTATCAATGCACTCTGGAAAATTGTGTGGAATTTAGCAGCTGTTTTTTCCAACAGCAGCTCTACAACTCGTATTGTGCTGGACCTTGCAGGACAGCAAGGGGCTGAAGGATGGACAGGAACAGAGGAGGCAGACCAGCCCTTTGGACTTGCACACATGCAGAGCTATAAAGCAGGATGCATGAGGAAGATGGGCTGTGAAATGAAAAAACCCAAAAATCACTAGTGCGGGCCTTATAAGAAACTCATGCAATTTGGCATGATCTGAACAGAGGGAGACTACAAACAGAGATATTATGCTTGAGCCAGTAACTCACTCTAAGTACTATGTATGTCCAAAATACAGAAATAATTAAACAGGCATATCATGGACTGAACCAAAAATTAACAAATCCTCTTTTTTTCTAACTTAAAGGTTGGATGCACATTAAGGAAAAGTAAAATAAAATTAAAAAAAAAAAGTAGAAATAGCTCAAATAAGTGAAAACATAAAAGACATCCAAGCTGTTACAGGATTTCTGTAATTGTTACCTTTAAGCCCTTTCCAGCCAGAAGCAGGACATGACGTGCCAATTGACAAGCTTGACGAAGTCCTTGAATCTGATCTTCATTCTTAATTTCTATGTCGTCTCCCCAGTCTGGTATAATGCCTGTCGTCACATAGTCTGGCTTCTTTATGTGCTTGGAGAAAAAGTATTGAAAATGAAGATCAGAAAACTGAGCATGACAATGGGATCATTTTCTCAGATACTGCCTCCTGCTTCATGGCAGCTTGCCCTTTCTGTCGTAGTATCGACCTTCCTAAGCCATCAGGGCAAACCCTCAAGGCTGCCTCAGTATTTCTTCCACTGCCCTTTTGAACTTAACATTGCCTGTTACTACTGACTTATACAGTCTGTTAACCTTCCAGTACCGAAACCCCAGATACTGCAGACAACTTCCAGCACAGACACTCATAAGTTTCAAAACTGTGAGAAAGAGACTTAAAACCTCTTTATTTTCTTTTGCAAAGAGGATTGTTTTCTACAAAAGGCATTTAAGCACTGGAACTGACAGGAAAAACATACATAATTAGGCTCAAACATAAAACTGATCAAATACAGGCAAAACTCCTGTTAACTTCTATGCAATTGGTTTTTTTTTGACTGAGAACCTTAGGATTTAACTTATCTTAATTTAGAGTTTTCACTTACTAATCTAGTTCATATGCTGCCCATTTTTTCGCCTACTATGCAAAGGTATCCCAAATCACTCTGTCAAGGAAAGTGTAATAAACTTTTCTTGCACAGAAAGTTTCAGCCTTTACACAGAGGTGAAATTTCACTTCTGATTTTTTTTTAATCCACAATAATCTCTTGACAAGTGTATGGACACAGCAAACTAATAATGGTAGCATCTTGCACAGAGATGAAAATATGCTTTCTCTTGGAGGGCTGTTACACCGGATAGGGAAGAGTCCCTTTGGTCACCACAGTCAGGCTGACACTTTGCCACATTGGTTATGTGGCAAGTTATCCACCGACTTCACAAAATACAGAATCAAGCTGGTAGGAAGAAAGCAAAGTGGGTACTTGGGCTGTACACAACAAGACCACACAACATCAGGGTGTAGGAGCAAAGAAGAGCAGTACAACAACAATTAGCTGTAGTGGGACTCTGATAAAAAGTGAAACTATCTTTAGTGGATTCAAGTCCACAGTATTTCAGATTTACATTTCGTTCAAATTAATGGCATATCAGCCATAACAACATACTACTGCAGTAGTCTGGGACTTTATTTAGAAGAAAAACCCCATACATTTGCTGTACTAGCAACTCTATCCACAGCAGCACCCTTGCTTTCCCCTTGGAGATCACTTATCTAGTAATTGCTGAGACCTGACCTGCTGACCTGCAAGATCTGTTAAGGGAGAAGCCCAAAGCAGCATACATACAAGTCTATATATACAGTTTCACACCAGTGTGTTGAAAAAAACAGTGTTATTTAAATATGATACTCTGTATAAAGTAATAACTTTGCCCTGAAGTTTTCAGAGCTGAAGAACTGGACTAACTTTTAGAAAGTCTGAGAACTCTGATCTGTGAAGACAACTTTTCAGTATGACAATGTATTTATTCTTCTTTATTCTCTAGGCATCTAGATACAACGAAAAATAAAGAGTAAGTTCTAAAATTTTTAAACCTTCGAAAATATATAAAGCATGTAACCCTGCATTCTCCCTGTACACACACAGCTTCCGTTATCCTCTGAGGTGTTAAGAGCCCTGCATCCAGCATCCTTATCAGCTTTCCCATCTAACAGCTTCTTAGTATTTCTGGCCCATAGTAAAACTCTACATTTTGCATAAGAAATTCATAACCAAACAAAATGTAAAATTAAAATACTACAAATAGACATCCTGAAAAGCACTGTATAAAAAGAGTACTTTGGTTTTCTTTTGGCTAAAGGAAAAAAACTAAACAGTTAATCTGTATGCTGCAATTAAATGGGGGACAAAAAACCACGTGAGGAAACCAGAAGTGGAGCACAGGTTTAAATTGCATGAAAAACCTCTTTTTGGCTCTAGAGTAAATAAAAATAAAAGCATATGCTCTAAGAAAAAAAAATCCACTGGGCACAGTAAAGATGAGTATAGAATGAGTGCAGTGGGGTTGCAGGGCACCTCCCAGCAGGTACTGTGCGTACTGTACTGTACTCTTCCTAAATCCAACACAGACAACTAGCAAAGTCTTCAGCAAAATATAAACATTTAAATAGTTAGCTTGCTAAAGATTTATATAGAAAAGAGGCTCAGATAGTCATGAATAATTCCTACTGACTTTTGGTAGGACCATCTATAATTGTCCAAAACAAGAATCTGGACCCAGAAGTGTTGACAGATGATTATAATATTGCATGTTTAGACTACCATAACTGAACAAGTCCCAGGTTTAAACTCCCTAATAAGTAGATACACCACTGTGCTTAACATGGTAGGTAGATGAAAACATCTCTCACCAGTGCT
Organism: Heliornis fulica; assembly: GCA_013399135.1. Lineage (NCBI taxonomy): Eukaryota > Metazoa > Chordata > Aves > Gruiformes > Heliornithidae > Heliornis > Heliornis fulica. The sequence goes on along the minus strand of VXBZ01000400.1, from coordinate 807,470 downwards.
CCTATTTCAAATACCAGACCAAGCAACAGGACAGTGATCCAAACCCCCAGCTGTCGGACAACGAATAAACTTAATCATGGCTGCAGTAGAGCTCTGTGACTGAAGAACAGATTAGATAATAGAAATTGCAGTACCTTAGGAACTGGGTGAGCTGGAGAAACCGTAGCTGGCCAAACTATGCTGTAAGCTGTATTTCTTTGTCTGTGAAGAAAGAGGCATCTTCGCTGTTGATTGCTTAACTGCGTGTGCAGGTAGATACGATTGCATGAAGAAAAGATTACATGTCCAGTCACAGAACCTGTGAACAGAGAAGTTAAAAATGGTTAACATTTTTTCCTACAACCACATTACAAAATGGGAGGGATGCAAAAGGAATGGCATCATCTAAAACAAACCACAGAACTCATGTTCTTCTCCCTAGCCAAAGGTAGTTCAAATAGTTCAAACTTGTACTGTTAAAGAAAGAAGCAGTGAGAACAAAAACCCACCCTTAATCATACTTTTAAGTTTTATAAAATACTATTTTTTTTTATAAAAACTGTTTTGGTTCAATGCATTAAAAGTAGTGTGGCAAAGTCCCCAAAGCTTACAGCCAGAAGTGATACTCCTGCTGGTCCCTGCATGGAGCAATCTGCATGGCTATAAGCTGCACTGTTCAAGGCTTGGGGAAACAGCGAATAAGGGACAAACAATAACAAGAACAGAGGAGAGAAAAAATTATTTAATGTTGATTTCATGCAGTATTTCCACCTGTATTTTTGCAGAAGTGATCACAGATTTGAACATAACCAAGTTAATGTTGCTCTTATCATATGCACCAAGACACAAGGAATGGGGTTCAATATGTCCTCTCTAGCTGGGCAACAGACCAAACTTAAAGGGATATTTGTAATTCAAGGGATATTTTTAATTTTGGCCAAAGGTAATTGAAGGGATTAAAATCTGTAACTGACTTGGAATATTAGAGTCAGATTTCCATTTAATTCACAAGGGAATTCAGCATGACAGTTCATCAGAGTATGCATTGCTGAAACTTAGTTGTTAGGCAATGATACATTTTGCCCCCTCAAAAAAAAAAAAAAGGTAAAAAGAAAAGAGAGAAAAAAAGAAAAAGAGAATTGAGGCCCAAAGGTTGTCAGAGACATCAGAACCAAAATAATGCATCACAAAAGACAAAGCTAGCATCAAAACTGAGAAATACACTAAATTCAAAAGGATTATTGACACTGCCCAATTAAACTACAATTACACTAGTGCGTATTTCTGTTACTCAAACATTCTACAAGCTAAACAGAGGGAGTTTTGAAACATAAGTTTCACATAATAGTTAATCTGCTTCTGAAAAATGTCATATGTATACAAACATAAAAGCAATCTCTTGTGGCAAGTAACCCATATGAATAATTACTCTTTTGTAAAAAGGAAGTGTTTTCATTTAAACAGAAGTAACTAAATGTTTTTATATCAGAGAAATTAAGAAATTAATCTCTTGCATAGTTGTAACTACATACAAATGTCTGTGTTTGTTTTTTGCGTGTTTTTTTTGCTTGTTTTGTTTTTGTTTTTGTTTTTTTTTTTAAAGCAGCAGGTTTTTTTCCTTACTGTCCTTGGCCACTTTTGCAGAAATTATCCTTCCACATGTACCCTTGGCTTCATAGACAGCCCTTTTACAGCATTCCACGATATGCAGGAGATTTGAGTTGCACACCTTTTTTGGAGCCCCAAAATGAATGAAATACTTGCATGTGGTTTGCTTTAGAAGCATTCCTGACTCTCTTTGCACACTGATCAGTGTTACCAATATCTGGGAGGTTGTAGAGACTTTGCCTCAACACAAGCAAATTTTTACGTTTTTTTAAAAATGTTGGTAAGTAACAAGGCGGAGTTGGAGACTGAGGCTCAGATCAAGTTCTTGGTATAACCTAGGAATCCCCACGGAAGTTGACTGCTTCAAAAGACAATGTCTCTATGAAGTGACAGTTAACAGAGGGCTGGATTCGTCTGATGGTGTCTTAATCATAACATAATCAACAACCTCGTAATCTACTGCTTCATCACAGTAAAAAAAGCATTGTCCAATAAAAAAAAAAAACCAACCAAAAATCCCAACCCCAGGCCATCTAACCTGCACACCATATTAACTGCACCCAAAGAGCACAAAGCATCCTACAAACTCCCTGGCTGGCTTGCACCCATTTCTGGAAGCACAGAACATGCTGACACAGCAAATTTTGGCTGTTTTGTAAGTAGCAATCAGTCTGCCTGTGTAAGCTAAGGTAGCTCTTCCATGGAGCACATTGGAAGTACCTTGCTTTTACCACGGCTGAAGGCACACTAAATACACCGAAAGCCCACACCCGGTGAGGTGGTGAGCTTGTGTCCATGAGGCCATCAATATGTGAACGTGTACTTCGAACGCTCACCTTGCTGACATATAGCATCCTGCCCGGGCACCTTGTCCACTCTGTGAAAGTTCAACTGGGGAAGAAAAGGTGCAAGTGTGCTTGTCAATTATTTGTCAGTAAGTCTCCCAAATGTCCCAAATACACACTCTTAAGTACATTAAACCAGTCTATATTCACGGGCGCATGCCTATCAACTAACCCACATTCAGTAGCGATACTCTTTTATCGGGTATAAAATTTTTACCTCTGTTCTCCCAAAGATACACTGTAAGTGTTGTCACAAGATAACAGGATAATAAGGTACTGTAGTCTGTTGTTATTCTATTAACTACTCATTATAAACCAGACGCATATGAAAATACCTACTACTTGTACAGGTGAAATGCGACAACCAAATAAATATCATCATAGTATAATACACCTCCTAAAATACATCGCAAGAATTATAAACACAGGACAACTAAACCTGTATCTGAAATATAAAATATTACAGAAGAAAATATTCTCCTACAAGGTAAAAATAAAATGGAATAAAATGGCATTAAAATATAATGAATTTACTGTTTAATAACGAAAATCTGGACTCCATCCATACACTTCCTTCCTTAAGAAGGCCTTCCTAATGTCTCCACAGCTCCTTTTATTTTTTAAGCTCCCACATTCACAGCTAATTCGATATAGCAACATCATCAATCACCGGAGACAGGAACAACTGGCTGTATTCTCCAAGTCTGGCTCATATATTCCCTCCTCCCCATCCCTTACACCTATCAAAGCTTTTCTCGGTGCCTTATTTACTTCTGCAACACTGGCACTCAAGCACATCCTTTTTGTTAAGCTTTCTGTGTACACTAATTACTGTACGATAGCTTGTCAATGTGTGATTTTTGCAGCTTCCAGTGGAAACTGCAGCCATGGAAGAGAGCCCAGAGTTTGAAGCCGGGTAGCCTTATAACACACAGGCACAACAAGGATGAAGAGTTGACCCCCTTACACGTTTCTCCTCTGCCCCAACAGTAAGCTACGTCATTTGCCACAAATAACAGCAGAATATTTACTATCAGCTGCAATAAGGGGAATTACCACCACCATTACAAAGTCACATCAGCAGATACGAGGTACCAAACACAGAAAATGACAGACAACTGCTCCTGTGACTCGACAGTGAATCCCACTGTGCAATCTGTATGCACGCCTGTCCTGCTGGAGCTGCTGGATTCCTCAGCATACCTTCCAGACCTTAATTTGTACTAATAATATAAATAAGCACTGTGAGCTTTTGTGAATTACCAGATTAATTTATCTTGTGTGGAAATTACATTTTCTTTTTCTCTTAAACAAGTCAGGCAAAGGGGCTGAATACAGAATTCAAGTATGATGATGGGAGGGAGCATTTTAAGTGACCGATTTTGCAGCACAATGTGCCCTATATTTATTAGCCTTTTACTCTAGGTCTATTTTAATTGTTATCTGCTCATGCATGCCACACTATATAATGAAATGCTCCTATTTCACTCACAGAGTAGAGAGTTTTTGATGTGTATCTCTATTAATGACCCTTAATTAAATTGATTTTAGTAATTTAAATGTGATTTTCCTCTGGTCAAGAAGTATTTTTAAAGGGAGATGTTGGAAATGAACTCTTACATAAGCCCTTTTCTAATGCTTCACAGCAATTTATCAGCTATATTTTCGATGAATGAGGTGTGGGGTAGCCATGCAAAAAACCTGCACAACCACATGATTCATTAAATGTGACTGTTAGCAACCATTTTTTTGGTATTTATGAAAACTTTCAAATTCCCAATCAAATAGCAAAAATGTTACCAAAGGATAAACTCTATGACAGCTCCAATTTCTAAATATAAGGCTACATCTTAAAAGAACTGAGAAAGAAATTTAACATATTTCAGAATAATTCAGTCATAGTACCAACAGAAACATAGCAGCAAAATTATTTAGGACTACAAGAAGTAACATCCAACTGGTGTAGGAAATAAAATCAACTTACTCTTGATAAAGTAAACTTTACTTAACATATGAAAACAATTAACATCATAAGCATTGTCACATAACTTACTTTTTAAATGTGATTTTATATATATATTTTTAAGCGTAAAAAATGAGCATGGAGTGGTTTTTTTTAGTATATATGTGTTTGAAAGTATTTTAATTTGGCTTCTCAGGTCATTGTGATATTGTATAGTAATTTTGCTTCCTGGACAAAAAAATAATTTTGTTGAATCTTCAGAGGAATAAAAAGTTTAAAGTGAGGTATTAAAAATCACTATGGTAATAATATGTGAAATCTAACTAATGCAACGAGGTAAAAATATACAGCTTTTTACTGTTAATTACCAAATGCTTTGAATTTTCAATCCAATATAATGGCTGTGGTTTGAAAGGTATTTACTTGTAACTGCCTTAATAAAACACTGAGTTTGTAATCCCCGTGTTGCAAAGCTATGTCCAGGCTTCAAAAATAGGATGGGAAAGATTAAAGGTTCTCTCCAACTCTGTGTAACCTGTGTAGCAGAAGAGCAGCTCACGTTTCACGAGCAATAACCTGTGCATTTGCTGAGAAAAAAAAAAAAAGGAAGAAGGAAAAAAAAAAAGAACAACATAGAGTAATGCCTGAGGCAGAAGTTGAAACTGATTGGGCAAAGTAGAAGGACAAGAGCCCTTGAAATTAAACAAAAGCAAATTCATTCTGTTGACAGATGTTGATTACATCAAAGCCACGAAATAACTTTTTACTGTTTCTTTTTTGTTTTTCTCTTTTCCTTTTTGGCAACTAATACCTCCATGTTTTCTGTACCTTAAGGATATAACGTATCTTAATCAACATAACCCAACATGTAATAATTTTTAAATTTGGTAAATGTATATTGTAACAAGGTCTTAAGGATAGGCTTCTCCAAACAAGAGTGTATTCACATGGTCATGTCTGCATACCCGTGCTGGTCACGCCATCATCAGCCCCTTACTTCCAGGGGTTAACTGCTCTGGCAGCCAAATAAAATACAGAGAGCGCTGTGTAATTATGGAGACAGTCAAAGGGCAGACTCTATTTTGAAATCTATTTGCACAGACAAGGTCTTCCAATTTCGCTTACAGGAAACAAGCTGGTAAAGGGGGTCTCCTCCTCTCCAGATGCTTTCCACACTTCTTTCCCACATAAGGAAATCATGGACATGGACACCATGCAGCACTGTTTCCTGGATTGCAGGACTATGTCATTACAAGAAGAGCAAGTCCATGCTCGTGAGAAATATTTCCTCCTAATTGCCCATATTAGGGGAAAGCAAAACCCACAAGGACTACTGAAAATGTGACTAGCAGCAATTTGTAAACAGGACACAGCCACATCTGTCATGATGGTACTGGAAAAGAGAAAACAGAAATGAAAGGGTAAAAACACTCTGGTTTTAATAGCATGATTGGGGAAATGAAATATTCATCCAGGATAGATGTAACTTCGGTTACAACAGCAACACATCAGTGAAAACCTCAACAACAGCATGCTTATGACTGTACTGCGTTAAACCGAAACACAGACCAGTTTCTTGCAAACACTGTATTTTAATTGGCATTGTTTTATTTAATTGTTGAAATTAACTGTGAATTAAGGACAGGAGTTGTTCAGTTAATAAAGGCATTAACAGAATCGCTGTTCCTGTTACTCTTGTAAGAGGCAATAAAGCAAGGCAATGGCCAAACACCGACCGACTCCAAGGGAGCAGTCAGCCCCTCTGCCGACACCGCTGGGACTCCTCAAAGAAACGGAAAAGTCAAGTTTGTCCCTCAGGACCAGTTATGCTCCCTGACAATTAAAGTTTTGCCCTTACTTCACTGGGAGCGGAACCAGGCAATTTGTTCTGTTAGCTAATACAAATGAGGTTTTTAATTGGGTGTAAATTTATAAACTATATACAAATACATTCTTGTTTGGCTTTACTTACTATGACTTTGTCTAGACCAGCACACTAAAATGATGAATCAGTGCCTTCTGGGATAGTGCTGCTCTTCTAATTCACTATTCAGTCAAACTTAGAGCCAACAAAATAGCTGTTCTACAAGTTGGTAAACTGGGAAACCACAGAGAATCAGAACCTCTTCTATTTACAGGAAGGATGACAGCCTAAGGGTACTTCATCCCAATAATAACAACATTCAAGTAATGGTGCCCAGGTCATGACAAGCCATGACCCTCCCCATAGCGCCTTCAGGAAGCTGGATCGGTGCCACCTTTTATCAGCAGCAACTGAAAGTGCAACTTCAACAAAGAAGAAGAAAAGAAAAAAATAATTTTATATTTGTAACCCCCCCGCTTTGACCAATTGAGCAGTTGTATATGTATATACACAGAGTCATACCAAGACAGTACAAGGAATAAATGAGCAAATTTATGGTATCATTAAACAGCACTTTCCCATTTTACTATAGGATTTTAAAAATACAGAGTACAACCTAACTATATCTGAATGATATTAATTCATATAACAAAGGGAATTAATTGTCTGTTACAGCAAATGGGACTGTGCTTTACAGGCTTAACTGTGGGAACATGGCATTGCAGTTCCCCAATAGAGCCCTCCTTCCTGGTGTTATTTCTACTACATTTTCTCTTTCTGGTACAATAACCCAAGTAGAAAATAAAAAGAAAGCATCGCCTAAAGCACTCTCACAGCAAAATGAAAGAAGTCAGGACAAAGCAATATTAAGAGTTTCACACACAGTTAACATCAGGGGAATTTAGGCTTCAGATCACAGCATCTGGCAAGTTTCAACTTCTGTGACTAGCAGGAGAAACATTCCTCTTATGTTACCGCATTCCTGTATTGAGTAAATTAATTTATCATAATGTGAATAAATAAGAATGAGAAACATATCTGCTCAGGTTGGCATAGTTAAATACATCTTTCTATCACTTTGTATCTATGTTTAGGTTTTTTAAAAAAGATCAGAGGAATTACTTTCGCTTAAAAGACTGGTTATTGTACTCATTATTTTGATTTTCCAGGGAAGTAACAACTATTGGAACAAGTAACTTAGTTTAAAAAATAGCAGTTGTTTCAGACTAAAATAACAAGCTACTCAAACAGTCCTTACACACACGCACAATACCAAATCTTGTTGTTAATATGCACCCACCCACAGCTTTAACATTCATTGGATCCTACTGGGATAAAATCTTTTCAGGTGCTCTGTGAAACAAATGTTTCTTGACTGGCTTGTTTATGTCCTATGTATACGCCTGATACAATATTATATGTTAAAAATAAATCTTACTTTAACCTCCTAAATTTCCACCTAAAATAAAAAAATAAGTGAATCACCACAAAAAAACCCCAAACAACCCCGTTCAGTGGGCGAGCAAGGCTACGGAAATAAGAGTAATCTCTGCGTAGAAAAATTAAGAGTGCTCCTGAACACGGTATCAGGATTTTCTGCATAGCTTGAGACATGGGAAGAGAATTGGCAGTCAGGAGTGTTTTCCCCACAGAAAATACAAGACCCACTGCCATAATTATTTTCAATGCACCTGCAGCCAAATCTGTACAGATGCAAGATGATTCCTGAATCAGTCTTATTTCAAAAATTAAAAAAAAAAAAAAAAAAAAGAAAAAAAGAAAAAAGGTGTACACTGCTAGCAATTTTGGGATGAATACCTTAGTAAAATATGATTACACTACTACTCATTTGGTAAAAACGATGCCTAGCAGTGTTTCTTGCCTTGTATTAAATGTTAATTACTTGTATTGTCCCATTTTCATGTGAAAACACAGGTTACATTAGGACAGCAGGTCCTTGTTTCTGTTGCTATCAGGGATTGGGGAATTACATCCCCTAACCAGGACTTCTAGCAGAGAGATGTAAGAGTTTACAGCTGTTTCTACTAAACTATTGCGGTGGTGGAAACAACCTCTGATTCTTTTTTCAAGAAGACACTCGGCACAAGAAAGATGTTCCAAACAAGAACATCTTGTTGCAGATCAGTTGTAGCATCCTTATTAAAACATTTATTTTTAAACCTGTCAGTCATTAGTATGTGCTATTAATGCATAACTTGGAAGTTTAATCATAAATACATGACATTTGGGTCACTGAGTGAATTATAATGATAGGATTATGGATCAAATTTGGAAGAATATGGTATAATGTTTGGGAGCTATTTTGGTTTTTTTTTTTTGGTTTTTTTTTTTTTTTTACTATGTTTCACTTATCTCCTTCCTTAACATTTACAAAGACCTCTTTCTTATCATAAAAGTCCCTGTTTATCAAACAGTGATACAGGAAGAAGTTGTTTACCTTTTCAGAAGTACCAACATACATCACTTATGACAAAAAAAACAAGCACTCCATAAGAAATGCTCAATCACTGTCAATCATATGTACTAAAATATACATAAACCAAAGCATGTGGTGTGAACTATATTAGACTCAAACTGAACACAGAATTACAACTATAACAAACAAAAAACAAATAATTACAAGTGACTCATAGGCCTATTTACACATCTCGCCAAACTGCTGGAAAGGCAGGTAACCATAGAAACCTGACAGCCTAAATTCAGTACTTCAAAATTTGTATTTAGTTTAAAACGCTGAAAATGATGTTTCTATTTGATAAAATTCTTATTTTAAAAGGCTCAGTTTTTGCTTTGGTACTTAAATAAAGGCTTAAAATTATTTCATCTCTCATTTACTAGTAACTTGCTTTTAGATTTGGCTTTATCAAAGTAAAGATTACAGTTTACTCTTTGTAATATAAAATGCCAGTACATTTTAATACTGAAAATTAATACTTCTAACATTTCTTTAATGACTGAAATTAAATACTGATATAAAACAAAGACTCCTACACTTTTGCATATAGGCTTTCCTAAGCTGCACACTAGCAAAAAAAAAAAAAGGTTACTCAAATTAACTGTTAAAGCTGAAATGCTAATAGTCTTCAACTTATAGTTCTTTTTCACTGACAATTACAATTTGCATGGCTTAAAAATTAATACTATGATTAGTACTAATGTCCTATATTTTACTTCATAATCTAAACGAGTAAAATATTATTTTTGTAGTTCACTGGCTCTTATACTTAAGCTGTAATGTTCAGTGTGTATTTCATTATGCAGATGAGCAATGGATGTCGTCTAACATGATTTAAATGGGTCAACAGTATTTTCCTATTCCCATTAATCACTTAGACAGTGACAAAAAAAAAAAAAGGCAAAAAAAGCACAAAGTGTGCCTTAAAACTAACCTAGGAAACCTCTTTTTATCATCGAAGCTTCCCACTAGGCAAACGGAGACAGGAGCCTTGCAAGCTGGGGAGCCAAAGCTGGGCGCTGCTCCTCTCGCTGGTGCACAGCTCCTGTCGCTCCCCGGGCTGCCTGCGGCCCCGTGCCAAGAATGATTCTCGTCCCACCAAGTTCAATGGGCGCTTGTGTGTTGACAAACTGAGCAAATTTGAATCGGCAAAATTCGTTCTTGGCACGGGGACATGCAACTGTGCTGAATGCAAAGGCGTGCTGCCCGCTGACGCTGTGCTGGCAGCCCGATGGCTCTTGCGTAAATACATTTGTCAGAAAACTCCCACAGAAGTCAAAGGAGAGAGGATGAATCCATTTATTACCAGTTTTTTATAAAACACATCAAAATTAAGGGCTCTATTCTCAAGCCATGCAACCATCATCTACATCCTATTTCATATTGGAAATAAAATGGTAATCTATAAACAACACAGCGCTTCTGTGAAAAGGGGAGCTGCTCTAATAAATGCTAAAGGCAAGGAACATAAGTACAGAACATGCAGAAGGTAACAGGGGTATCAGGTGCCAAACATTCAGCCTAATTTATCTATCAAATACGGAACTCAGATTTTTAAAAAAGTGATCAAGAGTTCCTCAAGCACAAAGCACAAATCCCTATAAAGACAGAGATGATACTGTAGTAAAACCAAACATGTGAGAGGGCTGGCAGAGCTTGCTTGGGAAACCCTGCTCTGTCCACACCACACAGCAGACCCAGCTGGACAACACATGGGACATGTGAGCTTCTCAGAGATGTGGTTTGTGGGCTGCAAGGCCATGGGCAGGTGGGTGGTGGCACTCCTTACCTCCTCCCTCAGCACTCTCCACGCCATCCTTATTTAGACACACTGGTAGCACAGTGCTGTCAACAGCACAACTACCAATATTTCAGTTTATTTTCTAGTAACAAAAGCTTTAGCCCTTGAAACTTCAGCTACCATTGAAAGTAGCTGTTATTTGCTAATTAGGTGTCAGTGATCTAGTACACATACCATCTCTCCTCCAGAAGCTATACTGGCCACTCAAGTGCCAATGCAATCCCAAATTTCTGACTTTGAGATATGAAAACCAAAAAGTATGGTTTGGGCACTGGCTATCAGCTTTCTCTGCCAGCTTTCACAGTGCTTCCTCTTCCAAGCCATGGTTGTAAATGCTCGCAAGCAGGAACTAAGCTTCAGCTTTTAACATAAACTAATCAACACATAGCAAAGTGGGAGGTTAGCAACCAGACTTCATTTGCAACCCTCGTGCCCTAGATAAGTGTTTCACCAGTACCTAATAAACAGCTGGGCACAGCAGGCACCTTCACTGGATGCCCTAACAGTTCAGGGCAAAGAGCTCATCAAACAATAATCACCACCACGATGACTAAGTTTCAATCTTCAGCATGACCTTTCCAAGGTTTCCGGAACATGGAGGCGTTTCACTGTGTGACAACCCATGTGCAGGTCAGTATCTAGCACACTCATTTCCCTTGTGCCCTGTCCCTAGCAATGCACATCGGAAGGGGATAAGACAAATTACATTCAACATCTGTGTCTAAAGCATTTCTCTGGGACTGGTTCCAGATTTGCTCATCTGGCCTGCTGAAAATGTCACCTCTGGATCACAAGAGCTAGCTGGGAGCCCTGCATGGTAAAGAAGGACCTCTGGCTTTTTCCATGCCCCATATCCCACGGTAAATTCCCCAGGTACTGCCAAAAGATGTTTCCTAGAGGCACTGCAAGCAGTACTTGACTTGTTGAAACAAAGACAATAAATCACAAATTACATCAGCCGCTTAAACCCTACAGAGATCATGCAGTCCAGTTGCACTTTAGGCAGTACCTGTCACTTCCAAACCCTCACCTTACTCCTGGTCACCTCCCAGTGCATGCTTTACAGGTACCAGTCACCAATGTAACATCTCCACACCACACATGGTGCTACATGGATGGGTAGGGCAAGGCCCATCACAGCCATATACAGTCTGTTTAAAAAAAAAAAAAAAAAAAAAGAATACTTCAGTTCTACACCATCCTCACCAGGCTCTTCACTCTCTGTGCAGTTTATTTGACTACTCCACCATCTGATTTTCTAAGATCAAGTAAGCAAAGTGTATCACAAGAGTTTAGGTCTCCACCTCCTTTTTGTAGACTGAAAAGGATTTATACAGCTCTTCTGTGCATAAATACTAAATCTGTATGAAGAAATAAATGTTTTGCTTTCCACAGGATGAAGATATTCTAAGTTGCCAGATAAATGTCAGCCATTTCTTCAGAGCAGGCTTAGCTACCTTGCCAGCCAAGCTGGGCAGCAATCCACAAAACTCTCCATAGAGACATCCAATTTAATCAATTACTAATTTGCAAACTCAATTCAGAACTTTTAGATTTGTCTTGTGTTATTTACCAAATATCCAGCTTAACTCTTTTTTTTTTTTTTTTTCTTTTTCTGCTGTTACAGGTTTGTGGTTTAAATACCCAGCTTTGCAATAATATTCCCCACTGAAGAGACCAACCCATGTGGGGAGCATCCCGAGACCATAAATGGACTTCCCAGTTGCTCTGACAGGAGCCAGCTGCTTGCACGTAAGGAAAAATTTCAACCAGAACACAGATCACACGCATTTATTTATTTGGAGCTTTGGCTAGAAAGAGCAAGCCCCAGAGGCAGAACTGACACAGGAAGACAAGGTTATAAAGATACTGATTGCTTAAAAAGAAAGAAATTTGCAAAGGCTTCCAATTCAATTTGATACAAAAAACAAACACCCCCCCCCCCAAAAAAAAAAACCAAACCAAAACCGAGGTATTTTTACTTCTAAGTAAAATCTAACATTACTGGAAGAGAGGGCTGCAGAGTTTTTTGTGTGTCATGCAAGACACCAGTGCATATTGTGTTCCTCACAGGGAGGACTGAGGAAAAGCCAAATAAAAAAAGGACTAGTAATTAAATCATGCATGTAGCAAGACTGATGTTAATAAGAAAGACGATCGATCCTGGTAGCCCCATGTAGATCCGATAATAGTGCAGACCTGCCTTGACAGTGCTTGACTAAACCAGCCAGTTCGCAAGAGGAAACGCTAATGTATGTCTCATTTTTACTGGTGATTTCAGCGGCAAAGGTGCTATTTTCTAATTAAAAAATCAGATCAGTTAAGTTGTTCATTAAATCTCTATCTATATGTGATTCATGCTGACTTGTAAATTTTTCTGAGAATTCTAAAATAGAGATATACAGAGACAGTATAAAAGTCACAATGTTGGAGGGAGTGCTGGTGCTCCCAAAACTTTCTGCAAAAGCCAAGTCATAGAACCAGAGGCACATTCTGCATGTGATTTCCTAATTTTTGTCTGTTTCTTGGAAGCCTTTCGAAAAACACTTGGGTAAATTCTGAGCAAAAAGCTTTGGTACTAAAATATATTAAGGTTGTAATAGCAGAAATTATGTGTATTGACAAAATCATTGCCAAGCCACATATGAGAGGAGGTCTCAACTCCTTTTGATTCTAAAGTCATCTGCAAATCAGCAAATTCAGTCAATTATGTACTAAGAATCCTGTTGCATACTTTAATCATAGAAAATGTGAATTCCATTTAAATCCAACTGTATGGCTTGCTGCAAAGTGATATGCCTGTGAATAATTAAAATTTTATGTCCCTGTCCACATCTTCTTAAATATGAGGGATCCTGACTCACATTCACTGACTGAACAGCTATGGTGAAGTGGACTTTGAACTGGCTGCTCTGGCTGCAATGGTACAGTCAGCAGAAGCAATGTGCCCATGACCCTGGTGTGCTTTTCCAAGTGTGAGGTGTTGGCAGTCCATCATTACTACTTGTCACATCAGAGAGGACAGTCACCCCAATGGATTGTTTTCATCTGGCTGAACTTCCAGCTGGCAACCACCCATGAGCCTGCTGGCAACCTCCAGCTGGGTCCCACAGGTGGGGATATTGTTGCAGCACAAGCTGCTGAAATTTGTTCAGCAGCTACCTTACTCTATACCTGATTTTGGGAAACAGTTCTGTGAGGGAGGGAAAAACCAAACAAACAAAAAAAAAAAGAGATAGTTATTAGGACAAAACAGACCCCAAATGAACAAAAGCAAGGTTGTCTTCATTAAGCAGGTTTTTGAAACAGCCACTTCTCCTGCATTCTTTGGGTTGCTCTGCAGTAAAGTTTTGCTGGAAAACTTGTATTTTTAAGGAGAGTACTCTACAACGCAAAACTCTTAGGCAATGTAACAATGCCACCCAGAAAACCTCTGGTACAAAGCTACACCAGAGAACACCCCTTTCTTTTAAGTATCTATCATGAGCCAGAAGCATGTTAACAATAATCAGTGCACAACCACCAGAAATGGCTCTGAGAGGTATGACCTGCCTAGTCACCTCACAGGTGTCAGCTCTAAGAGAACATGGCAATGAATTTAAGCCTTGTCAGCACCTACCATTTCGTTCATCATGCAAGAGTGTGACTTGACTCTCAGACCTGCATGAAGAACTGTGGGGAACATCTCAACTTGGTGTCAAACCAGGATGCCTTTGCAAGGTGACTACCTACTTTGTCCAGCGGAGAAGGAACTCAACAACTCTAGATGAGTTTACAAGCACATTCAAGAGCTACAAACCAAAACAGCATACAAACAGAGCTGCAGTGACAGCAGCTCATTTTTACAGCTCATGTAAGGAGGTTAGGAGGTTGCTTTTCTTTCCAACTCCAACACATCACCTGTTTCTATCAGATAATCTGACACTGAACAGCTGGAATTTGTGAAAGACACAATTTCTTTGCCATTTTCTTTCAATTTTATGCCATGTCTGTTGACTTTAATAATGCTAAAATACATAACGCAGGACCTAATTTAAGTTCATGTCCAACTAAACATGAATCAGATAATCTGAGAAGTGCACATGTTCCTTTAAAGAACATCTGACAAGCTGTAATGTGTAAATTCAGATCATGTTCATTGCTGCAATAGTCCTGCATGGTCCAAAATGAGCTTGATCTAAAACTGAAACACAGCTTTAAACAGCATCTTAACCATAAATACCTGAAAGTAAACATCTCAAAACCCATGAAAATGAGATTTTATACAGCTGGTTACAGTGGCTGGTTATTTATCATCTAAAGCACAAAGAGAACAGCGCGACTTTCAAAAACACTTAATGGAAGTTTTCTCAGGCTGCACACTACAGACTACGCCTGCCAAAAGACCTCTGAGGAACTCTGAAGAGCCCTTTATTCCCCTTTTCTAAGGCTTCCATGCAGCAAAGCAGTTTGTTGAACCCTTGGTTTCCAATATTTTCTTCTTTGTTCAGAAATTAAGAATGGAAAGACATCTACTGATTTGGACAGGACAACAGCTCTAAAAGGGGAACTCCCTGGGGAATTGGTCACTTAACAAAACACACAATCTTTCCTTGTTTTGTTTCTAAGACATAAAACATTTCCAGATTGTTTTCCATTCAGATAATGTTTTCAACATGATCTTAAAGAAATTACAAAATAAAATTAAATCAAACTTCCCCTGTCCAGGAACCTCTGTAGTAACCACCTCTGAGGAACAAGACAGTTATCATCATATGGATAAAGCCCTTTGCTAATGAACACTTCAGCTTGTAAATATTACCTTAAATGATTACTTCTAGATCCTTTTAAAAACATAGCAAGATAATGCAATAACTAAGACAAAACAGAGTCTGACACTTCTTATCATACTAAACATAGCCACGTACTATACTTACTGGCCTGAATTCCAACCAGTAAACTACAGGACCTTACCCTGTAGGATATGAATTCTCACACACTATCATGTTTTACTTGCACAATGCACACATGCACTATTTTGGTTATGTGACACACCTTAAAAAGTGAAGAGGACTGCGCGTATTATTTTTTAAGATGGGGCATTTCTTTCTTTCATATCTCTAACCCAAAGCAGTAAACTGAGACTAGGGACAAAGAAAGTGTTTTATTATCCAAGCTGGACAGACTACACAGTGCTATATAACAAACAAGATGTAGTTATTCTCAATTTGTGCCTCAAGGAAATCCAGGAATTTGATGGCCACATCCAAAGACCATGAAAAGACCTCTTGGTTTGTTTTTTTTGCAAGTATATTTTCGCTTTGTTTCAGCTCCCTACATGGAAGCCCACATCACTACTGGAGGATACTTAGAAAAATCCCTTCTCAAAAAGCCTGAAGATCCCTAAACCAACAGGTCACAGGCAGGTAGGTCTGCTCCCAAGCACAGAACATCACTGCCATTCTGTGGATGTTTCTGCCTGTCCAACAGGCCATTTGTTCTGACATTCATTGGAGAGGCATCCTGAAGGAGAGCACGATACCATGAAGCTATCATGAAGGTGGGCAGCGAGTGCCCAGGGCAGAAGACTCCTTGGGACAGAAGCACGGGGAAGCCCTGGCATGGGAATGACCAAAGTAATGAATGGGTACAAAAAGGGCCCTGAGCAGAAGCAGTACAAAGAACAGGAACTTTAGTGACAACCATGGAGATGGACAGAAAAGTCACAGAGAAAAAGATTACGTGAGGCATGTCAGAAACTGGGAATTTGGCAGGCAAAATCCCAAGACATATAGATCAGGTAAGAAATGACTGAGAACAGACCCTTACTATATAATAACCTGTTTTTAAAAGTTTTGAAATGGTTCCTCTTAAAAAATCTTCTAGTTTGTTTTCACTGTAGGTAACAGCAAAGACCAATGGTGTGAACTGAACTGCTGAACACAAAACATGAGTGACTTTTCTTAAATGGAAACTAGAATTTGACTTCATACAGTGCCTTTCATACTTAGTGTGCAACAAATTGCTTTAAATACTGGCAGGCAAACAGCCATTATGCACTCAAGAGCTCATACATAATAATACTTAGCATTTTTATAGTGCTTTTCATCTTCAGAGTGCTTTACAAACAACTCATTAATCCCAACCAACGCACCTGCAAGGTAGATAAATATCTGCATTATAGGTGGAGAAAGACACAGAAAGCTCAACAGCTTTTCCAAGACTACGCACATCACCAGCCCCAAAAACCTTAGCTTCCGGGTCCTAGTACCATAAAAGACCTGAACATTGTCCTGAGATCATGCCTTCTCTTCAGCACACAGCTGTAGAACTCATCTTACAGAAGAGCCTCCCATTTCCAAAGAAGGTATTTCCCAGTGACCGCTAGCTCCCACCGGGACCACCGACCCCAGGAAGTGGGAAGTCCATCAGACACCAAGGTGAGACTCATGATGGAGGTTCTCAAACTGATTTGTGACCAAGCAGTGAACTGAAAAAGCCTCTGTGTTGGCAAAAACCTTTGCTGCACTCCCTTAGTTATTTTGCAAACTTCTGCCTAGTGTTTGGGACAGAGATTCCTATAGCTCAGACAATAGAAACCTGAAGCATGTGGCCTCCAAGTGTGGCCATAATGCAAGAAAACAACTTCATCTTAACTCCTCAGGTGTTCTCTAAATATCAAAAACTTGGAAAGAACTTTGTCTAGCAAGAATAGTAGTCTCTCCTTTGCTGGTAACTGGAAAAAAATATTCATGTGATTACACTACATGATTGTACTTTTACCTTTTTGTGGTTTAAAAAGACCCTTTTTTTTTTAAACCACAGAAATACCAGGAATGTAAAACTTGGAGCAGAAAAGAGGCCTGGAAGATGTGAACTGTAATACAATACCTGTACTGTGCCATAACAGACCTTATATTCCCTTACCCACAGAAAAAAAAAAGACTCATGAATTTTTAGTAATGAAATCTTTATTTCAGATGTTTTTAGTCACTAGATTTACATAAGTAAACCTGAAAATCTTTATCTGTTCAGTCTTCACATTTGTGATTCCAGAGCTTTACAAATTCTCCAGCCACTGTAGCTCCTCCCAGGATAAACAGGTCATGTTTAGAAAAGTAAATGTCAAACTGGTACAATATCAGAAAAAAATTAATAGTTGAAGGCAATTTTTTTCACACTTTTTCTTAAGATATCAAAGAAAAAAATCCCTCTCAACATATAACAGTCTAACATGTGTTTTAGGTAAACATGATTAGTAAAAGATTAAATAGCAATGGCAAAAATGTGGCTAAATGTAGCTAAAAGTAGCTAGAAGAACACTCAACTAGTTCTGCCTGCCTGTTCAGCTGACCTGGACACAAGAGCCACAATAGGAAGAAAGAAGCAGTTTTTAATTCTTCCTAACTAACAAGGTCACACAATAAAGAACAACACGAAGAAACAGCTCTTGATCATTAACCAGAAACTACCAGTTCCCCACACTCAGAAGAATTGTAAGATAATTATTTCACTGTTTTAAAGTGAGTTTGTGTCTGACAGCCAACTCTATGCTTAAAAAAAAAATAAAATTTACAACTCCTGATGAAAATAAAGACATGTAAGAGCAAATTAAAAATAAAACACGCAGGAAATGCAATTAAATTTAATTAGATTGAACACTGACACTCACTCTGCAATCATAAAAATGTTCTAAAAACATTAAAAAAATCTACCGTGATAATATTTTGGAGCCAAAATAATGTTTATAATGCAGCTTTTTTAAACATAATTAAAACAGATTAAAGAGAAACATGCAAGAACAAAATGAAAACATGCAACTGTATCCATTAAACACCAGAAGCATCAAAGTGATAATTAGTAAAGACCTCCTCAAACTGAACCTGATAACAATAGCGCTTCAATATTTTTGTTATATTGTTTAATAGCTTGTCACTTTATTTGTAAGCAGTAATCACAAGATGTCAGAGTAACTTCTGTCACTGCCTGTGCTCTTCTCTTGTTTTCAGTCTAGGTTAAAAAGAATCTGTTCTAATTACCAACAAACAAAACCAGATTTTACTTGTGGAGTGGCACACCACCTATCAGTACAAGGAGAGACTACCTAAAAACAACAAAGAAAAATAATAAAAGCAGGAGGCAAGGCTTGAACAGTTTTCTTTTAATTCCCTTGGGAATCCTGGTACTGCAGGTCTTAGATTCCCAGGCAGAGGGGATCATGTTCATCACTTACAGCAGCTCCCCTGGGCCTAGGTCCAGGTAGACTGCTTGTCTAAACTTGATGAAATATTGGCGCCATCAGGTAACAGTAGTGGTCAAGGAAACTCCAGAAATGTGTAACTAAAAACTAAAAAATGAAATTAAAACACTATGTAGCCAAACAGCCTCTTTCCACAGGATGCAATAAGTGCAGGGCAGAGAACACACAATGTACTGACGGCTCTTCGTATACATTCTCTTCCTTTTTTACATATGTAACATCAAAGTTAGACCAGGCATACAGGCACATTTTAACAATCACTAATTTGAAATAGAAATAGTTATGACACAAACCACTGTGATAAATGCATACAGCTTGAAGAGGCATGGTGTCACAAAAAAAAAA
>VXBZ01000400.1:750387-781489 GCA_013399135.1 Heliornis fulica | reverse complement strand
TCTCTCGCCGCCCCCGGCAAGCGCGGCGGTCTCCCCGCGGGGGCGGCGGGGCCTTCTGCTCCTCGATCTCGAAGTGAGCCCCAACTCAACGGCGGTGACCGGCGGCAAGAGCGGAAGGAGGGCGAAGAGCCGCGTCGGCCCGCGCCCTACTCCCCGCGGCGGCGACGGGCACTCACCTCGGCTCCGCAGCACGTTGACAGCTCTGGGCGCCGCCATCTTGCCCATGTGAGGCAGCATCACGTGGCAGCGGGAGGCGAGGCGAGGCCAGACGAGGCGAGCCGGGCCGATGCGCGGGAGCGCGAGACGTAGGAGCGCGTGGGCGGCTCGCGCGTGGTGGCCGTCGTCGGGGGCCGGCGGGTAATTTCGCCCCGCCCGCGGGCCTGGGGCGGGTGCGTGACAAGCCCGGCCCCTCAGGGCCGCCGGCACCGTGCCCGAGCCGGGCAGCGTCCCGGCTTCACTCCAGTGCAGCTCCCTCTCGCTGCCCCGCGGCTTTCTCGGGACGCAGCCCGTTTGGTGGCGGGCGCGGAGCCCGGCTGCTCCGTAGCTGTGGCTGAAGCGGCGGCGGGGCGGGAGCGCCCCCTTCCCGCCCTTTCGCGGCGGGGAGCTGCGGGGCTTCAGCGAGGCAGCGGCGGGGCAGGCCCCGCCAGACGGGCGCTGCGGGTGACATTTAGTGGCAGCCTTGGCCTGTCCTGGGGCGGGGCGATCTTTAGGCCTTTCACCCGGCTCACTGCTGAAGCGCCCGTCCCGCCCAGCCGCGTAACGCGCCGAGTAGGCTTGGGGGCTGCAGGCTTCCACCTGTCAGACAGCACAACCAACGTGGGACCCACGCTCAGAGGAGTTGCAGCCGTATTGTTCCTCGAGGGCTGTAGCTACCTCGTAATTCTCACACCCCTCCCCTTTAGAAAAAAGTCCTCAAGATTTTTTTTTGTTTTAATTTTGTGAATAAAAAGATTAAATAGTCTTTATAAACTTTTTTTATTATTATGCAGAATCTAAAGATAACACTTGAACCCTAAAACTCAAACATTTTTGATAGAATCATTTAGATTGGAAAAGACCTCTGAGATAGCCAGGTCCAACCACTAACCTAACACTGGCAAGCCCATCACTAAACTATGGACCCCCAAGCACTACACTTACATGTCTTTGAAACACCCCCAGGGATGGTGACTTAACCACTTCCCTGGGCAGCCTGTTCCAATGCCTGACAACCCTTTTGGTGCAAACTAAATAGATATCCAATCTATTTAAGATCTAAATGAACAAACTTCAGTACAGCTGCATCTTTCAGACCTTTTTGTGTTACAGATACCACCTTACTTTAAATAACTATGTAATTAAAATTCCATATTGTAACAGCCTGAAAACTAGTTGATGGCATAACAAAATGCATGAACTGGAGGCAGTACTAGTTATACTGCTACCAGCTTTGGAATAAGCTTGTCGTTAAGTGCCAGGTTCTTTCACAAATACTTGTAGGTATGTGCTAGCGGTTAGACCACATTGATTCCTTTTGCATATCAGAAACCAAGAGGGAATCAAACAGATTATGATCAATTGCATTCCAAGAGAACAACTGTGTAATTTTTCCAGTCTCTGGATGACTGTTACACCTAACAACAGTCATTCAGTAGTCTCTAATCTGTGCTTAGATGCAGATTCTCTCCTTTTGCAAAGAAACACAGATAACAGCCACAGACTTACCAGGAGTTTTGGTAAGCATGAGGATGAGTATCTCAGAACAGATAGATACACCTAATGTCCTAATACAGCAACCCTGAAAAAATCATATTCTGCTGTGTTCGAATTCTGTCACCAAAAGAACATGTCACCTTTTCCTCAGGTATATAACTGTCTTCTGTTCACATTTGGCAAATCTTATGCAGTATTTAAGATAAATCTCAAGCTGTCCTGAGCTTCAGGTTGAGAGGCAGCTTTAGAATGATTAGAGTTGGAAGAGAATCCCAGAGGTCATCTAGTCCAACCCCCATGCAACAAGAAGAGACACCCCCAACTTGCAGCTTTGGAGAAATCGCTTTTTAAACACATCTATCTGTGTGACAACATTCTTCAAGGAGAGTCTTGACTTCCCATCTCATTTAGACTAAGTCAATGCTGCCAGAGACAGCAGGTTCTAAATGTTGAATCTAAACTTTATTTCCTCCCAAGATATTGCACAGGCTGATATTAAAATAAGCAACAGATGCACTAAGGAAAACATAATGTTAGGCTTTTAAATGCAAGTTTGAAAGCAGTCTGCAACAGCCTATAGAAACAACAGTTATGCCATATGTACACATAAAATCTTATATAAAGCAATATAGATGATATGCTTCTAGTTTAAGTATAGCAGCTGGATACTTCTGGGATCATGCTTAGAATGCTTAGATTTATCTAGCTAAGATTGTCTTAAATTATAATTTAGTTCCACGGGCAGATTTTGCTGGTGAGGCTGGTGCTATTTGGGTCCCACTGTAATCATGAGAGTGATTAGGTGTCCTTTTTTCAGCACTGGTTTTCATCTGATCTACAGTGAGATAGTTTGGAGTCCTGAACTTGAAAAAGCCCAAAACCCTCCTACATCATCACTGGTACACAATATATATAACCAGGCAATGATGGACTGTCACCTCACAGCTCCGGGGAAAGCAAAATGACATATTCATGGTCCCTATTGTACTGAACTCCTTCCAGGCAGAGATTTTTTTTTTTCCATTAAAGATTTTTAAAAATATAAACATCCTATACAGTTCTGAGGAAGGCTTAACTGGAAGACTGGCAAGCATCTAAAAATAGCAGCTATTGAACATGGAACACCTCCCTTATTACCAGACTGTTTAGAAACAAAAAGGACATGTCAAGCTCTTCCCATTGATCTAGATTTCTTTTACATTTTCTCTCTCCAGCTCCAACTGTGCAACAACCTTAAATGGAGCATATACCTCCCATATGAGGAATGGTTGCAGCATTACATGTTCTTTATTTACTAAAGAAAGAAGCTAGTGCTACTAGTGGAAAAATGAGTGCATGCTATTGCTCCTGCTATATATTTTTTTTTGCAACAGCAAAGCCGACATTCTGAAGTGTTCTTCCCAAGGCTTTGTCTTCATCGTGTCGTTAACTGAGATTCCTTCAGTGTGGGTGGGAGCCTTATATCTGAAATGAGCTTTGAATCACAAAAGGACATTTTTTCCCCTTTTCTCTTTGTTTCTGTAGTCTGGAGATTTAAAAATGTTTGGAACATGGAAATCTGGAAATTGTTCGATTAATGATCCTTCTTTAAGCTTGCTTGTACCATTATAGGTCTAAAGGGAAGCTCAGATATAGAGTCTGTAGTCTCATTTCTTGTGATGCCTTTACTGAATGCTTTAGAACAAGGACAAAGAACCTGAGTAGTTTTGAAGAAGAAACTGGAATTTGCATTATTTTTCTTTTTACATTGCAAAAAAGATTTGAGTGATAGGGAGGTAAGCCCATTCCTACAATGATGGCAGATAGCATGCCCTGCCTGAGCTGAGCCTGAATCTGTATCTCTTTGTGTAACAGCCCTCCTCTTTTACTGGTTGCACTAAAGTTTTAGCCTCACAATTCCAAATACTGCCACTGGTGTGACTAATAGCCTTTTGTAAATGAAAAATTTTAACAGATGGGACTCAGGGTTCAATTGAAATTTTCCTGACATCAAAGAAAGAACTAGCAGTGTAAAATGACTGGAAATACTTATGGCATGGGGAAAAAATGTTCCCCATGACTTTAAGTTGATTTTTTTGAGAAAACTGAAATACCTGCAACAGATACTTGCTTATGAGATACAGATTTTAATATCTTACCATGCTGTCTCTTTGTCAACTTCAAGTCCAAATTATCCTAGCCAGCAATGTTTCACAAAGCAGTAGCATTAGAGAATAATAATTTTCAATTTGAAAGCTGAGATTCTGAGCTTTTAGGTGATAGGCTTAGAAATATAACAGGTATTTCCAGCTCTAACAGTCTGATACTCATGAAATCAGGTCAGAACTGACACTGGGAGAAAAGGTAAAGTGGCAAAATATGCAAGCTAAGATTTTCAAGCCTTCTGGTGCCTGACAGTCATACAATATGATAAAGAAAAAGCATAAAGAGCAACAAAGTCTCAGTGAGAGACAAAAAGGAATTGGAAAAATGATCTATATAAGCAGGCGTAAATCCTTCGTATAGTCATTATGGGCTGCTTACCCTCCTGCTGACATTGTGGAGAGAGACAATAGGTTGGTCTTGAATTGCCTAAACTGCCACATAGCAGCTTTGTGTGTTTGTTCATAGGAGGCACAGGCATTTACTGCCTGAGATATAGCTTCAGCTACATAGACCTTTATTCCCTCTACTATAGCAGTTGAAGTGTCCAAGTCCTGCAGCTTCAGGTAACTTGCGTTCTCAGTTCTGAAACTATATGTATTCTGCTGTATTTTTTCAGGTTATTACTTGTTGAGCTAGAAATTGTTTCCTAGGGTCTGCAGTAGGTAACATTCATGTTTCAAAATATCTAAGAGGGAAGTTTGACCCACGTTTCTAAACACACACATTTTTCAGAGCTTGATTTAGCTCTTGGGAGAAAATCTTAGATTTGCACCATTAATAATAGCTTTGCATGGAAAGAAAATGTGTCTCTACCAGTTGAATTGCATTCACCATTTTAGATACTCCACCAAATTTTCTTGAAGTAGATTTACTGTTGCTGTGACTGGACTTGTAAGTGATGGAAGGGCAAACCATCTGCCTGATGCCAGCAGCAACTATAAAGAAAAAAACCCCACAACTTACAGACCTTATGTACATGCTAAATAGAATATTTGAATGGACAACACTTTAAAATGCTGTATTAGTATGTTGTGCAAAGTTTCACCTGATGTTTGAGTGATGTGACTGAAAAATCTGGATTAAATCAAAATGCAGAAAAGAAGTTACAAAGTAATTTAAATCACATAAGCCTATTATTAGTGTTTGCTCTAAGTTCCTTTTAGTATGTAATAACTCAAAAAGAAAAACAATAGCAGTTTAAGATAAGAAACCTAGGATAAGATTATACGCTTGCACAAAAACAATTTTTATCCAGGATTACTTCAGTGTCCTATTGTGCCCAGAATAGCAGAGGGCTCTACCAGCACTCAGCCACAGCTATCCAATTCCTACATTCCTAACACCTAGAGATAGAAAGTTGCTGCTAAGGCTCAGTGTTCATTTGTCAGCTCACAAATACCGCAAAATGAGATCCTGCCAGTACCTAATTGCAGTTCTGTATAGACGGCTGATACTTGTTCACAGGTCCTCTCTCAGCATGCAGAAGTCAGACAATACAGTGATACTGTAAGATATACTGCTTTCTGTACTACACTGAGAAGCATTTGTTTAAACATAGGAGGTCCCTGTTCTTGATTATACTAACACAGGTATGTAAACAGGATTTACACAAAACTTTAGTACCAAACTTTTATAAACAATATTGAAGGGTTTTTTTTTTTTTTAATTTCATTACTATGACTTGCTGAACAGCTGGAGTTGCTGCTGTGTGCATTTCAGAGACTAGAATCCTGCAGCTCATTCCTAGGTGAAATCTGTTACCCTGGTGAAAACCACAGAACAACGTATCTGAACTGGCAAGTCAGAAAGCCTGTAGTTTGCTCGCATCCACTGAAAGCTGAGTGCTTTATCAGCTTTATCATTAACAGTCTGTAAAATGTTAAGTCAAACAGACTCAGACCAAAAGTCTACCAAGCTAAACAGGCACAACCCCCCTACCCCACAAAGAGTTGTGCCAGTTGAACCACACTTTTCTCTAGCTGTCATGGAAGAGATTATTACCTCTTTCTCTCAGTGAAAGGAAAGCATAGCCTGGTCTTAGACCACTTCAGGCAAAGTCAGCAAGGCTAGTTTAATCTGCTGATGAAGGTTGTTTCAGATAATTGGCTTAATTAACTGTAATGAACTAGGCAGCAGTCACATGGTCTTTCCTGGCAACAGTAACGTGCTGCAGGATCTCCAAGAGTGACAGATTGGTTCCGGTTGAAAGGGACCACAAAGATCTTTAGACCCAACACCACTGTCATGGGCAGGGACACCCTCCAGTAGCCCAGGTTGCCCAAAGCCCCAACCAACCTGGCCTTGAACACTGCCAGGGAGAGGGCAGCCACAGCTTCTTTGGGCAACCTGTGACAGTGTCTCTACTTATTCATAACTTTTGTGCCAAGAGGGTAGATCCTGCAAACCAAGTTGTAAATTTTGATGTCCGACAGCTTAGAATGTTCCTGGCCCATAATGGAATGAGAAACCACACACAGCCCACAGACAAGATCTTTCTAGTTATAAGAATCTAAATTTTCACAGGATCACAGAACATTAGGAGTTGGAAGGGACCTTGAAAGATCATCTAGTCCAACCCCCTTGCCCAAGCAGGATCACCTAGATTAAATCACACAGGAATGCATCCATATTGGTCTTGAATGTCTCCAGAGAAAGAGACTCCACAACCTCTCTGGGCAGCCTGTTCCAGTGCTCCATCACCCCCACAGTGAAAAAGTTTTCCCCTACATGCCATGGAACTTCCTATGTGTTTTATTTTGAAAGAGCAATGTAAAAAAAAAAAAAAATCAAAACACAAAAACCCAACCCCCAATTTTTTAAACATTTGAAAATACACTTTCCCCACCCCTCCCATATCAGACAATCCAGTTTTGAAAGCTGGACCTGAATCCCATTAGGACTATGAAATGTAGTTTAATGCATTTCAATGATCCTTATTCAGATTAAGTCCTCTTGATGACAGGCCAAGACAAATCAGATCTTAAGCCTCAACTATAAGCATGTTTTATTGCTTGGAAGAAGGAAGGAGAGCTAGGATATTTAAAAACTAACACAAGGCCTGTGAAGCAGTGGATAGCAGAATAGTCTCAACACTATATAAAGGCACTTGCTTCCTTCAGATGGGTATGTTTCTTACACTAGAAGTGCTTTTGGAGTCCTTACAGAGTCTTGACTATTGCCCTTGCTGCAAGCTATTTTCCCGAAATGCATCTCAAAACTTGGGTGTTTGAAGAATATACTCAAGGCCCTTTAGAAGCTTAAGTAAAATGGGAGCAAGACCCACTTTTAGGAGAGGGCAAAGAGCCTGCGCTTAGGAAGCATGCCAGCTGACCGCAGAACCAGCCTTCTAACCTGCCCATATGACATTAAAATGAAGTGTATAGGCCATTCCTACACAACAGGAGTCAAGCAGAAGAGTCTGAGGAAGATTAGGTTAGGAGAAACACAATAGAGATGCAGTATTTATATTGCTTGGGTTTTAACTTGATATTCAGGGATTTATTAAGTCTCGAGACAAAACAGAAGGGGAAAAGAAATTAATACAATTGAAGTGATACTCTGAGAATCTACATTGTTTATTTCAGCAGTGTCCCCAAACCTAGAGTACAACACTTGAAAAATCTACAAGACAAAAATAGAAAATATTCAAAATGCACAGAAACACAAGTCACCTTTAATGTGATTAAAACGTCACATGAGATTTTTTTTTCAGTTAAGTAGCAATTAAGGATGTGCTTTACAACACTATAGAAATTTGCAAGTTCCCTGTACAGACAGGATCCTCATGCTTGTGCAAGTCGTTCTAGGACTCTTCGGTAATCTGTGACCAGTTGTTGGAAGCTCTCTTCTAACTGTTTGTGTTGCATGTTTAGGTCTATTTGGTTCAACTGATTAGTCAATTCCTCTGGTCTTAGGCATCTTCTCATCTTGGCAAGTTCTCTTTGTTTTTTCTAAACAATCAAACAAACAGTGGTTTGAACACAACTAATCATCATCAAGAATATGGCATTTTAGAGTTTTTCAGTTTCCGTATCTAGTTCTTTAAGATGACCCTAATCCTAGGTAGAACAGTAACAGCATTTGGCTAGAACTTCTTTTCTGTTAAAGCCCCATAGTCTCTGTATTACCAACCAATCAATGAAGTGAAAACTGTTTCAAAGTTTTTCCTTAACTGATCAGGTCCAATGGTACTTCTAATACTGAAGATGTATGGCATGGAAAAGCTAATCCCACTGGTGTCCCATTATGTGGCACTTCAGCCAGCTAATCACCCCATAACTACTAAAAATTAATGTTAAAGCTCCTATACACAGAAAACACTTCACAAGTTCAAAGGCATTCAAAAGTTACTAGGGATTATAAGTGCAACAAGATTATTTACAAGCATAAACATACTTACACAGCACAAAGATGAAGGCTCACCTTGCTGTGTCACAGATGTAACATTTGTACTTGTTTCTTGAATACAAGACTATTTTGAGGTGATTTTCCTTTCCCTAGATACACTTCTATATAACTGCTATCTATTCCTGAACTGCTTGGTTCCTTAGTTACTTTCCATTTTTTGGTCTTCCCTCATTTGCAAAAATGGAAATTCGTTCAGCATTTCATTGAATAAAAGTATATGCATGATGTATGCCAAGCATCTTATCAATAAATCTTTGCATTGCCAATGAGATGACAAGTTTGTTAAGACAAAGTTTGGGAAAACTACTCTATTTCTACCATCAGTCTTAATTAAAGCCTTGCTGTACTAGTATTTAATTTTACACTATCTCTCAAAGGAAAATTTGTTTTCTTTCTGTGATTGATGCTGAGGGTCAGGATGAGAGAATGGAGACTGCAGTGAACTGTAAATGAGTAAGATCAGAAAAATGTTTATGATCTCCCACAAAGGGGCAATGTTTGGTTCAGAAAAAGGAGGTTCTGTATTGGGAGTCCTGATGAGGCATCCAGGAACACTTCTGGTCAATAA
Organism: Heliornis fulica; assembly: GCA_013399135.1. Classification (NCBI taxonomy): domain Eukaryota; kingdom Metazoa; phylum Chordata; class Aves; order Gruiformes; family Heliornithidae; genus Heliornis; species Heliornis fulica. The sequence continues at coordinate 772,677 of VXBZ01000400.1, read as the reverse complement.
TCAAGAAATACATCCTCGTAGAAGGAATGTCAAAAGTAGCATAGTTGTTAAAATTTGAGATTCACATTAGGTCTTTTTAGTAAAAATTATTAGAATATTCAAAGGGTGATGAGTTCCAAATGAAAGGAGATGAGTACCTTCTAAGTAAGCTTCTGTGAGCAGAAAAATGAATTCTAGAATCAATGCAAAGTCTGCTTAACTAACAGAAATATTTGTTAAGATTACAAATATCAGCTCTGAAAAAAAAGGTGTCAGCTTCAAATTCCCATTATGTCTGATACTGTAGCAACAGGACATCTCCAGGTTTCAGATTCCAGGTAAAAAGCAAGCTCCCTCCCCATATTTCAGATAACCATTTTTTTTCAATCTCCATTTCCCTTCAAATATACTATCAGCACATCCGGGTACATAAGATTCTGAAACCTGCAATCACTGACATTTTACCTGGACAATTTCAAGAGGATTCTCAGGAGCAAGTTATTTGTCTGGGTAGAAATGTATATATTCTGTTCAAGTAGCAAGTGCAAATAAAAGTATGATTAAGAAAAACAGCACAACAGAGGTGTTTACTTCCAAAAGGGATGACAAGAAGAACAAACATATGGTCAAGGAGACATGTCTATAAGCACAGTCCACCAATGAGCACAGAAAGCAGAGACTGCCAGAAGTGGCAAAGCTCCAGTCAAACAAATTTCACAAGCTGTTGAAATACCTTAGGAGTGATGCCCTGTTCACTAAGATACCAAATTCCTACTTCCCACATTAGTAGTACTTAGACAGCAATATAGTTGGCTGTATCAGTCATTCCAATCTTGTGCCATCATATGCACAAAAATATAAATATTTTTAGCAACAGCCTCCCAGGAAATGTGAAGAATTCAAAAGAAACCAGTGTCTTACAGTGTTTTTAATCTCAGGTTTTTATGTACAGTTTTATTTCTGCTACTGTTAGCCAAGAAAGAGCCGTAAGATGCAATTCCCTTTTTACCAAATTAAAGTAGTGGCAATTTAGAATAATTCTACATCTGTACAAATTAAGCTATTGACTGTTTTATATTAAAGATATCACATCAGAATATTCCTGATTCTTGATTAAAATTTGTTGTCTTGTTCCTGCTGCCCCCCACCCCCGCAATTACACACACTATATATACATTAGAATTAGTTTAACTGCAGTTCTGAAGTCTTTGAAATCAGCACCATGATTAAAATTTATTGGAAATACTGTTTAAAACTAGTTCATAAGTAAGCTGTTTAATAGGTAAAACTCCCTAAACAACATAGGTTTATTTTAGTTATCATTGTAAAATATAAAGTCAGGGAAAGGGCATTGGCTGCTTTAAGGATTCTTTTGAATCCTCACTGAATAAAACGTCAATTTTCTGAAACAATGTTACATATCCAGCAATAAAACCCCCATTCATTATTAATGCATTTATTGCATGCAAAGACTGAAGTGGAAACAACTGCTAGAAGCATTAGAATTGAAGCTGCTTATGGAATTTTGGACTTCCCCCACAGGACTTCAGCACTGAATGAAGTGAAACCATCTAACAGTCCGGCTAGCTGGAAAATCATCTCCTTACTTGTAGTGGGCACCTAGTGAAATGTAGCAAATGAGACAAGACACTCAAGAAAGAACAGGAAATGTTTTGATTAAGGTCCTGTTACTCAGCGTTACATGGTGTTATATCCAGATCAGGCAAGTATTTAACACAGTGCCAGGTTCTCATTTATGCTAACAGTCCCGTAAGTCCAACATGAGGGCAACCAAAGTTTTCTTATTTTGGTGTATCATTTTAAGTGCTGCTTTAGGAATTCTGGCTAGCTAATCAAGATGGTCATACTCTATAAAACTTTCCCAACAGAGATTACTTCTAAGCAAGCTGTTAAGACCTAGCTAACAGGTAAAACAAGAATCTAAACTATACCCCGTGTGCAGTATAAATTTATTACAGCATTTGCCTGTCCAAATTTTTGGCTTGTCTATTTAAAATTTTTAACCTTTTCAAGAAATTACCGTTTTTTCTCCTTAAGCCTACCTGGGCATAATGCCTCTTCTAGCTAGATAATACAAACTTAGTAGAAACTTCCTGCTGAAATTGGGCAGGAAACAGTCAGGAGTCAAACACAGATCTTCAGCACTGCTATGCACGAATGTTCTCTGCATCTGTATACGTGTCAGTTGAACACTGCATAACTAATAGTAGTTGATTGGCAACATAATTGGCATCAACTACATTTATGGAAATGAAAGTTAAATCAAGTATAATTAGCCTTGAAATAAGTATTAAATGATACTTAAGTCATACACACCTTATAGGGGCCAATCAGTCTTCTTTTAACGTCCAACCGAAAGCTTCTGGACTGTTCTGCATCACCCATATCTGTTGCACGCAACCGAAGAATTTCATAAACTCGCCTTGTGTGTTGCTAATAAACAGAAAGGGGAATAACAAACTTTACTGAGACATGAAATTATTCAATGAACTCAAAGTGGAGAAATACTGAAATATTAGAGTAGTTCCTCGGCCTATTGGCAGAGGCATGGACCAAGCCAGTTGGTGGGTTAAGTGAATAAACATTCTTGGTTTTCCTTTAAAACTGTTTTCTTCCACACAACCAGTGTCTTGGTTCTCTTGGAGTGCCGCACCAGCTGTAGAAGTGTTTGAAAAACTTGCTGTAAATAAGCAGCAGGAAGTCCAGAAGCCAGAGTCAACAAGACTTCAAAGAACTGAAGGATTGGAACTAGAGTGACATTAAATACTTTACTAAACTGTATGTACTTTGCTGATTTTAAATAATCAGCAGATATCTACTGTCCTTCACAAGGCCCCCTGGAAATATGAGAATGAAACAACAATATTTAAAGAGTGCTGTTTACTAGGGAAGAAAATTAGTAAATGAAAACACTGAAGTGCTTTTGGAATGAAGATCAGACACTATCGTAACTGGGAAGAAAAAAAAAATGACATTGCTATGATTATACTATTACATGCTGCATATGTATCAAAACAGAATTTAATATCAAGTATTCTTTTGCTAAGCAACAGAAGAAAAACACTGTTTGCTACACTAGCACATATTTAGGTAATGTTAAAAAAATATAGCTTCTTTATCTTTTTGTGTTTAAGATATCAGAGAAGGCTACAGATATAGTTTCCTTATACAAGTTGCACCGTTTTCATGAACACATTTGAATATGGCTTCACATCCCCATCCCTGAAGTCTCAAAGCTTTCACTAAACCTCACTGCAATACATTTTTAATTAAGCAACTCTGCCTTTTCACCACCATAGTCACTAATGAGTTTAATCACTTACTGAGATTACCAGAAAATTTAAATTGTTCAATCTCTTTAGTTCTCCAAGTGTTCAGAGTTGCCTTAGTAGCAGCTGTTTGCTACTTTAGTGTTCTGCATTCCCAAAACAACACTTGTTATTTGTATAAATAGTCAATTCTATAATTCGACAGAATTACTATGTAAAAAAAAAAGCATTTATCTAAAACTAGAGCTAGGTATCTCCCTTCCAGACACATCCTGAAAAACTTTCCAAAATAAGCCAGTTTCAACATTCCAAGTCTCCACCGGTATGTTTAAGTTATTGTTCTACTAGATTGATAATAATATATCCAGCTATGATTGTTCAGATGTAATACCTTATTTATTTTCAGTTTTTGTTGAGCTTCCATCACCATTTCTGGGCTGAAACCTTGCACTAATTTTCCTGGGGAAAAGCAAATCAAATCTTGACAGAGCTTTACAAGAACAAAGTCTCTTAGCTTCACATAGTTTTCAGATGGATCTTCAGCTAGAAAGAAGAATAGCATGTAGTTACTATCAGCATTATTTGTTTCCTCATCTCTGGTATGTAATTACAGAGAACTATGGAGAAGTATTCATCAGTATATAAACAACTGTGCTTAATTGTAAGTACTGCTATCAGTTTTACATGTCTGACAGTAGACATTATAAAGCCTGCAGAAAGAAAACCTTTTAATATGTTTTGTACTGTACAGTGTTATATACACATTTTTAAAAGACTGATAATGAACATGTTTATTCAAATTAACACAATGGGAAAAGGCAATTACTCCACGTATGTACTTTCTTGTATGTTCCACCTATTCTGTATTTGACAGAATGGTAAAAGTACTAGGACACAAACTAATTAGGTGATACAAGACTGGTGAAACTATCCTACTGCATACAACTAGAGTAGCAGTATACTTGGAGACCAAGTATTGACCATGAGTTACTGCCTCTGTTAGCAAGAAAGATGGGGAAAGGTACAAGGACCCAAAGGACAAGCTTATCCAAAATTTAAAGGCTGGAAAGAACTAAGCAAAAGCAGATTACATTTTCAAGTTACTTCCATTTTGCTTCAAACAGTAACACAGCTATCAGAACTGTTGTTTTGGAAAAAAGCCCACCAAAACCAAGAACTACCTCCAGTGGACATCAACATGGTACCCCACAACTTTGTCACCACATAAAACTATACAGAAGGAAAATGCTTACAGAATTGTGAATTTATTTCTTCCTTATTTGTAGTAAGCCTGGCTAAACAAGTAGCAGGGTCATGTTCCACCCTAACGCTCATTTTGGGTGAACTGAATTGATGAATTTATTGCTAAACAACTTATATCCCAACTGGTTTTTTTTAGTTTTGAACACCACTGTATGTAGCTGAAATTCTCAGTTTAAGTATGATCTTAACAAGCTAACAAGTTACCAAGAAGGATTGGAATAGAAACTTCTGCTGTGTAGATGCAGCACTGCATAACTGGCAATTTATTTTTTGGGTTAGAGAATGCTTAAAATTGTATCAGTTGAAGCGTTTTGTGCGTGCGTGGCCTAATCTTGTATGGCAACTCTTAGAGCGCTTATTCTCCAAAAGAAATGGGAGAAGCTGTAGTGAAGTTACTTGATTCCATTCTTTTTTGCTCAGATTAGTTAAAAGGACAAGGCGGTTTCTGTACAGTAAGCACTATTAGCATACACTTCACTTGTTCATATTGAACACAATATTTGTTGTAAATGGGAAACTTCAAAGAATTTTAATTGAAAAAAGCATTAGCTCTTTCAGATACTAATTTATTGTCTTCAGAAAGGTTAAAGGCTTTACTTGGCAATCTTAGATGCTACAGAACTAAATATGCTGGCCGAACCAAGACTGTTCAGTCTGGTTTTCTCCTTAAAAATCACATTAAATTATTTTGCAGAAGATCTAATTTCCATAACGCGAGTTCCATGTAAAACATAGCAAGCTTTTTCCTGCCTTATTCCATATGGAAATTAAAACTTACTTTAGTGCCTGTAGCAAACTTCAGCTGTTTGCTACAACCCTCTATTTACAGTACAGAGTCATAAACATGTCATATGACTTAGGTGTGTAAAGCTTTGCATTATTAAAAGGAAAAGTAAATGCATAATGCACATGATTTCCTGCTGCATAAACAAAGTTTTATTTCTTTAGGTCCCTAGGGACATGATGGGAATTTGTTAGGATTATCCTGCAGCGGTACTTTATGAAAGCAAATGTTCTATCATATTTCAGTCAGAACAGGAGAGTTATTTCCAACTAAGATGAGGGTTCAGATGAATAGTCAAGATGTCACATTTGTAGTACTTCTTGTATTATATTTTTTAATGCACATGCTCCTTTTCCTAAATATTTTTCCTTTTTAGATATTTGTGTGCATACTTCTAATGTCACAGGTGAGGTCAGCCAGCAGTACATACTCCCGAAGCACAAATTCTCTACAGATTTCTACTGCCTGCAAAATTTTGGTTTGTAAGCGAATATACCGTTTTAGTTTGGTGTGTGTCCCCCTCCAATTTTGAGTTTTGGCTAAAAGGAAGAAGTTGAACAAGGAATTCGACAACGCTTGATCTCTTGGCAAACTCAGCTGTGTATCCCACAATAAAATGGCTAATTAGCTGGTAATCCGTTCATGCTAGGGATTGAATTTCCCTGGTGCGCTGTTCTCAAAGTAAAGGATTTAAGGAGCTACATTATATACAGTTCTTCTGTAAACCAGGGTACTATTATTAATCCTGAACTGAGCTTAAGCTAAATCTTCAAAAGGCCATTTAATTCTGACAAGTGAACATGAAAGTCTGCAGGCTAACAACCCGTGAATGCTACAAGTTGTTTATTAAACAGGTGAACTGAGTTAAAAGTTTAACAAACCTGTTATATCAAGTACTGCAGGAGAAGACATATAGTATCTGTGAACTGTTTCAAGTAGCTGAGCACCATGGCCTTCTCCTTGGAATGGTGGCAAGATCAGCATCTGGCTACAAACAAAGGAATGTATTTTCAGTTCTAATGCATGCATTCGCAAACATAATGTAAAGGCTTAAAAATGAAACTGCATTTAATTTGAGATTAAAGTATGAGTAGCAATCTTCATGATAGATAGAATATAATTTTTAACAGTCTTAAAATTTTTAAATATTCAAAAACTTGTTTGAGATTCCCTCTGTTTCAAGAAGGGAACAATAAAATAAATCAGTGCATAGCCAGCTAATAATGGGGATTTTTTTAAACAAATCAACACCATTATAAACAAGTATTGGGAACTTCAGCAGTTCCCTCTTCTGAAATAAAAGGCAAGGCACGAGTTACACCGCCAATTACCTTACACGTGGCCGGGTTTTGTCTGGGTACACATAGTAATTATAGACTGTCATGTAGCCTACGGTCGCAAAGAGCGTAGCTCCATCCTTATTATACTTCTCAAATCTGCAGATAAAACAGAAAGCCAAGCAGGTCAATTACAGTCGCGCTCCCATGCAGTGTCCATTTTCTTTTCCATTCTCCAACTGAATTTTCAGTGTCAGCAAGCTACTCTGTGAGGGCCCAATGGGTACACCTGCTATGTTCTGAATGTACAATTCACTTAATTGGTGTGCAGCAACTTGGATAAATCAGGCCTCTTTACAGCACTTCAGTGCACTTGCCTATTATAAAGATGAATAGGTGGCAAGTAAAAGAAAACACAGGCAAAGCTCATTTTACTGTTTAAGCCTACATTCAGAGCTCTAACGGACAACAGCATTTAATTCAGCTCTATTCTCAAGCTTTCCCAAAGCATAATGGAGGAAAACTCAAGCCTCATAAACAATGGTTTTTCTTTCCTGGGAAAAATATCATTATACTGCTCCAATAATTGGCCAGCCACAATTAAAATGCAGGCTTTGTGGAGGTAATAAGGTCCACTGTTGCTTTAGAACTGTACTTACACTAGAAAGTAGTTCCATCTTTCATCATCTACATCAATAAAGCTAGCAGTTTCAATAAACCACATCAAGAACGTCTGAAGCCTTTCATGATATTCTCGAAAGCCTGGACATGTCATGTCAGCCTAGGGAAAAAGCCAGGAGAAGTCAGGTGAAACCAATCACAGATATAAGAGGGGAAAAATTAATATGAAAAACCTAATTCTATGGTATGAAAAAGCATCTTTAGCAATAATCTGTCAAAATGATTGTATTTTCTACTGTAGTTGAAACATTACTCAAAATGCATCATTGCAAAATAAAGTCTCATTTGGTTGCTCAAATGCAGAATTTTAACTTCTCTTTTTTTACCTTGTATATCTGATATGCTATGTCTTCACCAGCTTCCTCATTATGAACAGAGTATGTGTGTAGCAGCATTCCAAAGGGCTTGAAGTTGACCTCCTTCTCCAGCAGAGACACAAAGTCATCTGTGTTTGTGCAAAAACCAGGAGGAATGATTTCTCTTATTTTACTTTCAACATCATCTGCCTGGAGATTAGAAAAGGGGGAAGAATCAGTGGAAGATTAAAAAGGGATAGCTTTGATGTCACTGTTGTGCTCTAAGAAATGAGTAAGGGACGGCATGGCCTAAATAATTTAAAAAATAGTAAAAGTAAGAATTCCTGTTGTTCAGTAGTGATCTTCCAGCAAGTAAAGCACTGACAAGATCCAGAGAGGTCACAGTTCAGCCACTGTAAGCATCAAAAAGCTCATAGACAGGGCCTCTCCAGTTCACGATTGTTTTTATGTTTAGAGATTGTTACATTTGCCCAAGGAAAACCCAAATGTGTTGACAGTTTCTGAATATGCTGCATTTTCAGAATAGCTAAGACTTTCCAGCCAACAATTCTCCAAGACTATGCTACACAGCCTTGAAGAAGTCAGGTTCCCAAACCACCAGCTTACAGGAAATACTACATGGTGCAGAACTAAGTGGAGGAAGAGACAAAGACTAAAAATGGTAGCTCCCGAACAGGAAGGTGACAGCTAGCACACTTCTGCATTCTTACGACTCCTTGCCTGAAATGCCTGCCTAGAGAACATCTGCAAAACACAGTACAAACTCAGAAGGCAGCATCCTATGTTCTAATCAAAGAACATTTTGAAAACAAGTTTTGACATCATAAAAATATAATTTAAGTATACTGTCAGCAAGTATGACCTGTAGTTTAACTTGCTGAGAAAAATGAAATATTCTGACACCAAAATTAAATTCAGAGGTTAAAATTACTCTTTTCAGATACCCAAAGTGAAAGTTGGAGACTATCAGCTGAGCAGACTTCATAATCCTTTTCAGACCCCAAAAAGACCACTTGATTGAATACATTTACTACTTCTTTTTAACCATGAATATTTGATGAAGTTTCACAATAACGTATTACTGCTTCTCACCAGGCAATAAAACTTAATGAATTGGTCTCAACTTAACAAAACCGTACTCCTCAATACAACCCCTAAAAGCCTGACATTACATTCAACAAAATGAACTTACATTCAATTCAAACTTTCTCCTAAACAATGAATCCAGGTTTTTACTTAATGGAGTTTGCCGTGAGTTCAGCTGTAATGTTTGTATTGTATCTATTTCCACAAGGACTTACACAAGAACACTTTGTATTAACTTACTAAGCAGCTCTTTCACACCGTTTACATGCATGATGGGTATTAGTTCAAAACCAAGACCCTTGCTACTTAGCATTCAAAACAGGGAAATTAAGATGCTTAGAACAAAATACACTACAAAAGGCTAATACAACATGCTACTAATTCCTGTCCTTTCAACCATGGTCCCTTAAGTAGAAGCAATGCACCTGCAAATGAATAGCACTTTATCATTCAGTTACATTTTTAGTAAAGAGAAAGATGGATGTAGTTCAGCACAAACAAGTTTTATTCTTAATGGTCTGGTACTACCAACATTTTTATTTATATTTGTAGAGAGCTATTAAGCAGTTAAAATATAGCTCTACAATACTTTGTGTACGAACCCAGTTAAAATGCATACAATCTTTACATTCATTTCAGTCTCAAAAAAAAAAAAGAAAAGGAGATACATTTATTGGAACCTTTGCTATTCTTCTTAAAACATTAGTTAAACATTTTCTTTACACTTACTGACTTAACTGCATTACACAAAATCAGGTGGGATTTTTCCAGATTCAATGAATTATATAAAGTATTTGTATGGCACACATTTTAGAAATGCCTTTGTTTTTGAACTGTGTAAGTGCATTGTTTACACAGATCTTAAATCTGTGGTTTCTTACAGCTTTGGCTGCACAACTAAGAATCTGTAGTGATTTTCATTTTATGTATTTGAAAAAAGGCATGTAAAAACAATTGAGAATTAAAACGGTATTTCCAATCATCAGTTTAATAATTTAGACTGAGGAAGTATCTAAAATGGGTGAATATGCAGTAAGAACGACTATATAAACGGGTTTAGGCAATTTTGCTCCCCTCACATTTCTAAGTGTCTTCACTAGCAGTAAGGAAGACAAACTTTTACCTGATGGAAGCATGTAAGTTAACGCATCCATCACTGCCTGCCACCACAGGAAAAAGCCCTTGTTTTTTCCATGTAAAAGGGAAGAGTTAAGTCATGAGAACAGAGGCCAAGTAGATAAACTAGTAGAGAATCTTTCTTGGTTCCATATGAGAACATTTTCACCTACTGCCTCCTAAAATTTCTCTCCCCTTGAAATGGGGCCAGACAATTTCAGAAAATAAATTTTATTCTTCAGTTACTTAACAAGATTTCCCTTTCGTATAGAGGAAATCCCAGAATTCTTCATTTGTGATGGCATAACTTTAAGTGACACAATTTGCAGTTTCTGGAATTTTGAAATATCAACACCATACAAATGTTAAATGAAACATCAATTACTTAGTAGACATATTCCAAAAACTTCTAAGGTACTCATAATTCAAAGAATCAAAACTTTTCACTGCCTTTCCCATGAGAGCTTATTTTCCTTATCAGAGCAAAGCATTCCTATCTTAGCATAGATGCATAGGATGACACACAGTTTCTGTTCAAAAAAACAATCCAGCTGACTGCTGCAGCAGTGTTACAACATAGGCAAAGCCACTTAGAACGAAGTGCACAAAACCTCAAATGACGCCAGTCAAGAGTTGTTGAGTTTATGGAAGTACTGCCTGTGATATATTACCTTTATAATCAGTCATGTGAGGTGATGATGGGGAACTTGGTATAGGCTTGTAACTAAATTTGATTTGTATTAGGACTACTTAAGTGGGCAGTGTCTATTTGTACCTTCCATTTGACTCTGGATTATTTTAACATAGAGAACATTCTTGTAGTAACACATGTCATCTGCATACCGTACAGATGCTGTTTCAAAGTGACAAGTTAAAATTACAGAAAAATATTTGAAAGCTGAATTTCTCTAACAATTCATTTCTATTCATTCCAGTGGAAAGCAATTGAGTGATCAATGGCATTACTTTAAAAAACATGTCCAATATTAAAATTACAAATTTTCATTAATGCAAATGTATTAGAACAACTGTAAATCAAGATAAATACATTTACAGTAACAATCATTTCAGACACTAGCAAAATAATTTCCCTCACCCCATCATAAAACATAGATGAAAATGAAGATATTTGAACTACTGCAAATCATAAAGCAGCAAGAAATACAGATGTCGATGCATTAATATTCAGACTAGAAGAAAGTGGCTTCTCCTTAGACGTTTAAAAGAATCAAATCACAGGAAAGAAACTCTTTACATTAAACAAAGTGCCAACTTCTGTTGAAAATGTGATCGTACTTTGCCAAGTGTTCCCCACTAACATGATTTAGATGTATCTTTAGGGGTATGACAAAGTCACATAAATATCACCAGAGTTCTGGCTCTTGACATTTCAGAATCTGATCTTATCTGGTATTGGGACAAATATTTCTGGCAGTCCCTAGCAGAGACAGTACTGCTTTAGCAATAATGTAACCAAACAGTATCACAGCTGTTGACTAGTCTTGTATGGGTATTTAGATACAAAACATTAAACTGAGTAATTTGCGGAGCATTAAAACTAACTCATTTGTAACCAGTTATGTTAAAGGCAGAACCTGCTGTCCTTTCCTAAACACAATCTATTCACAGCACCAAGAGTAAATGTCAGGTATGGTAGATAGTCCACATCTTAGTATGATTATCCTGAATGAGTGAGCTGAAATCAGCCACCAAACAGTTAACTTCAAAAAAAGTAAATGTTAATCTGCATTTAAATTAACACTGAGCTATAATGGCAACTTATGCTTTAATCTCTGCAAATGCATTAATATCTTAAGGCCTTTAAAGTAATGACAAATACAAATCATAACAAGATTGATGACCACTATATCTTCCTTCTACTTAGATTTGGAAAAATTGATATACGAGAAGTCTATTTGTATTTACCATGCTAGTATCACCAAGAGAAGCACAAGGTAAACTACCAGTCTTCCATTTCAGATGAAGCCTGTAAATGCTCTGGAAAGTATACAGAAGCCTCACTCAAAAAGGTCTCCTTTTTTTGTCCCCATCTCAATCCTTTATGCAAATGGAAGAACTCAGTTGTTCAGGCCTTGAAGGAAGCAAGCACTCTGAATTATCAAAAAAATGTGCAGAGTGTGCTTAGGGCAAGACAGACCTTGTGTACCTTGCTCATTCCTTCCGAAAAGTGGCTTTGACATTTGTGCAGAAAATAGATAAACTGTGAGTAAAAAGGTGCTATGGTGTGGACTCCTGTTGTGACTTGATTTTGAAATTATATTGGCGAAAGGTTGGATTGTTTGATACTAATACAATTACTACTTTGCCAAAAGGCTTCCCTTTCTTCCTTATTTCTAAAAATATCCTAAAGATTGAAGACCTTTTACTCCTGAGACATGTTGCTCTAGCCTCAGAAGTATTTCAGACATATAGAAAGACACTTGAACTAAGTATATTCTCATACAATTTCAGAACAAGGAAGGCCAAACCTTTAGAATTCATTTAACAATATCATTCTAATGGTTTTCTTTTTTTCCTTTAAAATAGGCCCTTCCTTGAAAATATTAAACAAACTCAAACAAATTTTAAAGTAGGAACTTTAAAGTATAGCTTGAAGTCATAAAGATGTTTACTTGTTTGGGTTTTTTTAAAGCTTCTCATTAATTTGAGGTCAGTACAAATATACAGTCATTTCACAGTACAGAGAATTATGAAGATTCATCAGTAACTGTATCAATAGCTCTTTTGGAAGGAAATCAACTATTTTTTTTCTTCCTTCTAGCTGGAAAAACTCAAGATGATATCAACTTTTCTTAATGCATCACAGACCACTCTGAAAAACTGAGTTTTCCAAGATAATTGTACAGGTACTTACAAAAGTATTTAACAGTTAAAAACGTTGTTAAAAAGGTGTTTCATTCCTATTTCTACACTGCATATACATTTCTTTAGCTGGCTGAAAGTCTTATTAGCTTAGCTTTTGTGGGGTTCTCTTAAAAATATTCTCAGAGTACGTAGGCAGAACAAGAAAACAAGGCTTTTATACAGGTATTACCTAAGCTTCAAAAATCTGCAGGCAAAAAGAAAAAAGTAAAAAAACCCAAATCCAAACCGAAACAAAGCATCCTGCAGGTAATTGTATTCTTTTTAGTATATAGAAAACCAGAAGTTTCTAATCTCATTTCTGCCTTACTTGTTCTCCACATCTGCCATTTAGAAAGATAGTCACGTATCCTATCTAACGAAGTGTTAGCAGAAACTTTTTTATCTTGAAGAGAATTCAGTAAATCACCAACACCAATCCTCCTCCTGAAAACAACACAAAAATAGACTTGCTAGGTTGCTGTGTTTTTTAGGGAACTGGTGATGGTATTATGCTTTATTATCATGCCTTACTGTACTGTTTGACGCAATTTTGAGGTTACTGCAGTCAAAAGGAGAAGTGGGGAAAAACGTATAGATGAAGTTCAAAACTTTTTCAGCTTTGCAGTAAAGGAAGCTTTTCTGACTGCTTTTAATTTAAATGTTTAGGTGGCCAATTACTAAACCTAGAGTTATTGTCTGACTAATCCTTCTCAGTGTTGTAAGTGCATGTCTAGTTCTGTCTTTACCTCCACACAGTCAAACTTTTCATTAACTTTAGAAGTATATTCGATGCGGAAGAGCGTTGACAGGTTACCAGCAATATAGTACAAGATCATCTTCAGCCCCTTGTAGCCAAAAGCAACTTCACTGAAGAAGGAGAAAAGAACAATCAGGACCTCTTTACAAAGCAAAACATTCACATCACAGAGCTTTCATCTAATACACTTTCAAGTTCACATCTTTCCCAGTGAGGTATACTAAGCTTCCTAACAGGAAAAGGGAATCAGATTAGATGGACACTATCTGGACAAAAGTAATGTCTTATGCTATTTCTACTAGGCAGTTTGCTCCTCTAGTGGAAAAAGAGAGCATGTTCCAGAACTCAGTCAAGTCAGTGCCTGTGTACCTACTGTGACAGCTCAAGAAAAAATACCTGAAATGGCTAATACTGTATTGACGTTTTTCAGTATCTTACACTCATTAACATTTATATTTTAATTGATCATAACATTTTTTGAAACTTACTTTGCAGTGTAGTATAGTATTTTGGAATACACTACTGCAATTTATAAAACAGATAACGAGTTGTAGCACCAAGTGTGGTTTTGGTAGACAGTTTCTATACAGTTATTCAATGTAGCTAGAACTGAGTAAAGGCAAAAAAAGGGTATGAATACAAATGCCTTTTTTACACTTTGAAAATATGAGTTGTCTGAACATCAGCACTACACTGTTGTGAAGGAAGTATAGAGAATTTATTTTCAGGGAAAAAAAACCCTCCAACCCTGAGTGCAGAAAATGGTTCATAAAGAAACAGGTGCCCTTTTTTGTTATAGAATCTATAGAATGGTTTGTGTTGGAAGGGACCTCAAATATCATCTAATTCCAACCCCACCCCTGTGGGCAGGGACACCTTCCCCTAAACCAGGTTGCCTAACACCCCATCCAACCTGGTTTGAACACTGACAGGTTTTGTTTGGGTTTTTTTTTTTTTTCTTAACTATGTCCAGATTGTGGCATATCATTCTGCTGAAAATATAAACTGATATTTCAACACTAGAGACAGCGGTCAACTTCCCTGTACAATAAAGGGAAAGTCAGTATACTTGGAAAATCCACAAAACTAACAACAATGGACAAATTCTATACTTTTCTATAGTTTCTGTATTCCCTGCATGTCTAACTGGGTTGAAGTGCATATATTAGAGAAAAACAACCTTCTGAATTCAGTACATTTAACATTCAACAATGCAGACTACCCAATGACGTGAGTTAACTAAATACATGATTTATGTTTTATTCACTCAAAACCTCTTTAATAGTAAAAAATAAATTGATAGGCTGCTGTTAGATTTGTGGTACACATTACTGTGAAAGCTACTGGTAAGAACTGATAATTCTTTCTTAATCTTAATACCATTAAAACAATACCAACTTGAACAAGTAATACTGATTGGAAAATGAAGTATTTCATTCTCTACCTTAAAGACAGCATATAAAATGCTCACAGGATCAAACTCTACAAGCTAGTCACAGAGACTACTGTTTAACTGTACAGTCATAAAACTGAAGCATTGCTGTATCATTTACAATAGCTTGATATAGCAGGGTTGCTTTTTTTCTAAGAATTTGGAAGCAACTTCCCCCTTCTATGCCTATTAATTTGATTCTGGATAGTTTAACTTACTCATCTCCAAAAACTTGATGGCTGTACTCTGGGTTAAATGTTGTGTTGTCATCCTCCAAATCCTCAGGAAAGCGAACTGATAAGAGAAAAAGAAACCAAAAGAATGACAAAGTAATCAGCTTCAGTTTGAGCCACAGATGCCCTCCTAGATGCTGATGCATTCTTTCACTGCAGTCAGACAACTTCAATTTTGAACCCATGAATGTTAGGCTAGCACACAAATCAAATGAAGGCATACTGTGCAAATTAGATGCATGTTATCTGAAGAGATCAATTCATTAACAGAATGAACCAGAGAAACTGACACTGATTTACACATGTGTGTGTGTGTATACATATATATATTTGAAAAAACATATCTACTGAATGTTAGTGCCTTTAACTTCACCTTAAACACTGAGGATGCTGCCCAGCTGGCTATTCCTTCAGTAAGCCAGACTGATCAATGTGACCTCATTTTGCCATTCTACTACATGCAGGTGAGAAGACTTTAGGGGAGTTTTATGGAGCAATGAATGGAAAGAAATATATGTATTTATATTCACATCAGCATTTTAAAGAATCAGTATGGATATATGCAAAACAGCTGCTCCAACATTATAAATTAGCAATCCCCCACCCCCAACTCTTTTAAGTCCTGGCATTAAACAGGTTTGACCCTGAATAAAAGCCCACCAAAGTCACTCTATTACTCTCATTTTTAGCTGAACAGGGGACAAAATATATAGAGAAGCTTATGAGTCAAGGACAGCAAGAGATCATTCTGCAATTAGTATCACAGACAAATAGACTCAACACTGAATAAAGGAAAGAAAACTAATTTATTACCCTACACAAAGAAATTAGATAAGAGGTAGTACAACCAGATCTTAAAACATCACCCCTCATCCCTACCTTCTTCACAGACTTAACTTCATTCATGATTTCTCTCTTCCCCCCACCCAGGATGGCACAGGGGAGATAGGGGAACGAGGGCTTTAGTCAGTTCCTCACAATTTGTTTTCCTTCTTAGCAGGTGGGTGGAGCATTCTTCACATTCTTCCCTTGCTCCAGCATGGGGTCCCACCCATGGGAGACAGTCCTTCACAAACTTCTCCAATGTTAATCTTTTCCCAGGGGGCTTCAGCCCTTCAGCAGCTGCCCCAGTGTGGATCACCTCTATGGAGTGCAGTAATAGAATCACAGAATGTCTCTCAGGCCCAGACTGCTCCAGCCTGGTCCCGCCAAGTTACAAGCCTCCTCCCAGCAAACCTGCTCCATCATGGGTCTCTCTCTCTCTCTGGGCTGCAAGTGCTGCCATGGGCTTGCTCCAACACAGGTCTCAGTGTCTTCCATATGTTTCTTTCTACCTGCTCCAGTGTAAGACCTCTCCATGGGCTGCAGGTGGAAGATGACAGGGAGCAGAGACCCCATGGGCTGCAGGGGGACAGCTGCTCCACCATGGTCTTTTCCATGGGAAGCAGAGGAATCTTTCTCTCAGTGCCTACTCCCTTGCTTCTCCACTGACCTTGGTGTCTGCAAATTCTTACATATTTTCACTCCCTTATTGGTGGCAAATATTTAGAGAAACATTTTGTTTCTCTAAATGTGATTCACAGAAGCACTGTGACCATCACTAATGGGCTTGGCCTTGGTCAGTAGTGGAGTCTGGCCTTGAATCCAGCTGATATTTACTTTGTTAGGCCTGAGAAAAACTTCTAGCTGCTTCTTGCAGAAGCCACACCTGCAGTTCCCCCAAGCCCAGCCTCCATTCCACCCCCACAAAACCACAAGTCATATCTGGTAGTGTAGAAATATTTGCTATAATGGTATTTACTCAAACTCAGTAATTTAGTGAATGAGCTTCATACTTATGGAGTTACAGTAACTGTGACAGAAGTTCTTCCAATTAGTCGATGAAATTAGAAATTAAAGTAAGATTTTTCTACAAGAAAAATCAGGAGAGCGAGATACTTGATTCACAAACATCTGGTGTATTTGCATTTAAAATTACCTAAATTGGAAGCTATATAACTCTTAACTTAGGTATTAAAGTGATAGTTCAGCCCTATTAATGAGGCACATGTAACTCTAAACAATAGGTAGATTTTTAATATTGAATGAGTCAACACCGCATGCTCATGCAATACTGTAGAAATTATTAAAGCTTTTTTAAAAAAGTGTGTGGAATATTGAACAGCTTTACTGCTGCTTTATTTCATGAATTTGGAAAAGAGACCTCAGGTTTAATTCAGAGAGATACAGATTTGAGGCAAATTAGCAGTGTTACAAAAATAAAAACAATTCTGAATTGTCACCATGGAACAAGTTAAGACCCTGAAGAGGCTTGTGTATGACTGATTTTATATGCATGTGGGGAAATGCATGCGCTTTTTTTGTGTAGGACATTGTAGTTTCTCATCTTTCCTTTTAACAGAATTTGTAAGTAGAACATCTACATGCTCTGAAATCAAAAGGAAGCAAAAAATGTTAGTCAAGATGGGCAATGGGAACCTTAACCCCTCTAGCAGCCCCCCTGAGGGCTGATATAGTAGCTCATCAATTTCTAGACAAAATTCACTCAAATATTATCTCTCATTTCTTTCTTTTGTTTTAAAAGGTGAAAGAAAAACCCCAAACTTCAGATCTTGTAATAAAAACATTATTTGAAATAACATTTAAGAGGAAGAGAAATACTTGAAAATTATAGTGGCTTAAGGACTTAAGTATTTTAGACAACATTTTGCTCACAAACCAAAGGTGACTGTGTATTAAAAAAGCTACTAAACTATGCAGAACAGACTGCTAGTATTCGTTCTGAAAAGTGTGTAACAGATTCATTACTTTTGTTTTCTTAACAAATTACGGTGTTCGTGCTGCTAAAGGGAACAAATTGCTGAAGGGCTGGAAAGACTCTAAGTGAGACAGGTATGCCTCACTCTTCAAGTTACTGCAGCATATAAGTTTGAGGTATAAACATGTCCACCAAAAATTCAGTAATTCAGTCTGTGTCCTGCATGTCCTAGCAACCAAATGAGAGAAATAGTTTGAGATTTTTTTTTTTGCTTCAGATTTTAAGCAATTTTCATTATCTTGTGTAATGCAGATTGGGTGAAGAGAGAAAGGAAACAAAAAACCCAACCCAACAATAATTTTCAGTTTTCTTTTGTGCTTTTATTTTACCCCACTCAAAGAGGAAAGTGAAAGATGTTAAAGAAAACAAGACATAATTCCAATGCACTTTTGTAGCATGTCAATAAATCAATGATGATGGTTTTAGACATAAACAAGGCTAAATTTTTGTAGCTATACTTTGATTGTCAAACTCAGCAAAACTAGACTATATATTCCTATTCTTGTGTTTGTACATTTGCATGAATAAATGCTAAAGCATGGGTAATTTTAAGTAACAAGGAAGATTCTTAAGAAGGTACTCAAATATTCCAGTATCAATTGCACAATATTTACAAAACTACATTACCTAGTTTCAGCTGAATTGCTTCATTTGTATTGCACTTGTATTCAGCCAGCTTCTTCTCCATAGCAGTAAGCCCTGAATAATGTTTAAAAAAAGTTAAGACATATACAATGTATGTATCACTATTATGCAAGTAGCATATTTAGAAGAAAACCTCAAAACCAGAAAAACACACACAATGTAAACCTACAGAAATGACAAGCAAGTTAGTAAAAAAGCTAGTTTTCTACAACATGTAAATGTTTGAGATTTTTCTCTAACATTTCTCTGGAACTAGAAAACAGACCACAGGCACGCCTAATTTCTGAGAGTGAATGGCATTAAAAATATTTACATCTTTAAGTTATTATTAATAAAACACATCTGACAGCTGTAAAAAATAAGAATTCAGTCTAACAGGTGTTTCAGGGCATTTCAAATGTTTGTATTAGGTAATTTTCATAAACAGGTGCTCAAGAACTACAGCGGCATGCTTGCCACCAGCAATTACTGAGTTACCACTTCTCTTCCAGAGCGGATGTGGAAGGAAAGAACAAACAAAATGTACCTAGTCTGTTTTTCAAAACACAATCCAGGGCAAGCAACTCATCGTGGTATTTTTAAAGTGATTTACAAATCTAGCCGCCCCCCCCCTTAATTCCAGGAGCGTCATTTGAAACTTCTTCCTCTAGCTTCAAATAGCAAGCTTTAAGCAAAAAGCTGTTTGGACTTTAGATTCCCCCACTCCCCCAGTAAACGAGTGGGGACACAGAAGCATAGCTTGCCTTACCACCACTAAGCGTGGGGACCGCGAGCCGGAGCATGCCTGCCCGCCCAGCAGCGCGACCATAGCAACGCGGGGTGCACAAAGTTAGCTGCACTTCCCACTCAGACCTCCGATTCCTCGGTCGCCCGAGCTCACCGCGGTCAGCCCATGCCAGCACCCCCGTCCGCTGAACCCGCCACCGCCGCCCTGAGCTCACGCTCGCTTCCTTTCTCACGTCCCGGCAACAACGTTCCCACGCACGGGCGGCACCAAGGCCCTGTCAGCGCCTGCACGAGCCCGACAGAGGGGCACAGTGCCGGCCGCCACCAGGGCCCCGCTCTCCTCAGGGAGAGTCGCCAGCAGCGCCGAGACCTGCTCTCCTTCAGCTCCCCGAGAGCCCGCCAGGACCCAGACCGCCGCCCCGCCCCGCAGCCAGCGCGGCGGGGCGGATGCTACCAGCCGTCGGAGCGCAGGCGGGCAGCGCGGGACAGGACAGGCCCAGGTTCTTACCCGCCATTTCCGAAGAGCGGCGGCCGAGTCACCCGGGCAGAACGAATCAACCCGCGCGCCCGCTCGCCGGAAATGAGCGCACACATATACACTTCCGCTTCCGCCCGCTGAAAAACAGCAGGGAACCAATAGCTGCTCTGCACAGCACAGCACAGCACAGCACAGCACAACACAACACAACACAACACAACACAACACAACACAACACAACACAACACAACTCGCACGCACACCCCCAACTAAACCCCGAGCGCTGCGCGGCGCCGGCGGGAGCCTTTAAGAAACGTATCAGAGCGAGTCTTCGTTTGCATAGCCCCGCCCACAGCGAGCCGCCGCTAGGGGTTCGGCCTGACTCTGCTGGGCCTACACACATGCGCAGTGCCCTCCGCCGCGGCCTTGTCCCAGCAGCGCGGGCCGGTTCAGCGGCAGAGGCTGGGTTGTGTCGGCAGCGGGCTGCGGCGTGCAGAGTGCTCGTCCGGGCCCGCCGGTGTCTTCCTGTCACGTCTGTGTCATAAGAGTGCCTTGGACGCGGGCGGTCTAGCCCCGTCAGATACTTGGCAAATACGCAGATTTCTGCTGGCAGCTGGCACGTAGCTGTGTACATAGTGTGTGAAGTCCAAGTTAGCTCGAGGAAGTTTTTGTTGACCCACAGCCAAAAAAAATACTGTTTTCTAGAAAAAAATGACTTGGTTTAAACTTACAGAGGTGAGTAATTGTTTTGTGACTATCACTTAAAAACTCAACAACTGTTTTGCAGTCCTGTATCTCGTGTATAACAGAAGCTGTCCTTTTATTCAGTGACATAATAAAAGAGATCTTGGGCCCTTGAAATAGCACAGCAAGACAATACATGAATTCAGTTAGACTTTATGTGATAGACTTACTGTGATTGACCTGTCCAAAGGATAAATTTATCCTTTCTTGAGGCTGCATCCTGCATGTTTTTTGTTTTGAGGTATAAAGCAAGTCATCATGCGCTACTGCTAAAGTGGTATGAAAGTTTGTCAGAAGCTACTGAATTCCAGACAGAAGTGATTACTTTGTGCCTCTTTGTTTGAAATACGGGGCTACTACCACTTTGCAGCCATGCTACCAGAATATTAGTCTATAAACAGTTTCAGCACCTGGTATCAACAGGTACAGCTTTGTTGACTGTCCAGGGAACACCTCCAGCTGTTAAGCCAGAAATTATTTTCAGCAGTGTTTTAAAAAGTGTTGCACTGTATTGAGTTTGTGTGGCAAAGTTGGAGGTGAGGGGATGCTGCAGAGAAGGCTTCTGTGAGAAGTTGCTAGACACTTCCCCCGTGTCTGACAGAGCCAACACCAGCTGGTCCATGGTGGAGCAGATTTCCACTTGCAGCCTGTGTTGGACACCATGCTGAAGCAGGTGTATATGCCCAAAGGAGGCTGTGACCCTATGGGAAGCTCACACTAGAGCAGATTTGTTGGTAGGACTAGTGGCTCTGTAGGGGATGCACACTGGAGCAGGGTAAGAGTGTGAGGAGTCCTCCCCTGAGGTGGAAAGAGTGGCAGAAAAAACTTGTGATGAACTGATCACAACCTCATTCCCTGTGCCACCTGCACTGCTGCAGAGGGAGCAGGTAGAGAAATTTGGAGTGAAGTTAGGCATGCAAAGACAGGAGGCATGGGTGAAGGTGTTTTAAGATTTTTTATTTCTTATTATTGTACTGTGATTTAAATAGTAATAAACTGATTTCCCCCAATCGAGTTTATTTTGCCCATGACAGTAACAGCTGGCTGATCTCCCTGTCCTGTCTCAACATATGAGCCTTTCACAAAATTTTCTTTCTGCCACTGTCCAGCTGAGGGGAATGATAGAGCGGCATTAATAGGCACCTGGCGTCCAGCCATTGTCCAAACCACCACTCAGTAAGGACCCGCAACATGCCGTTGCATGTGGGGTGACGGGGTGACATGCCGTCCAAACGGCGCTCACGGGAGTCACCAGCATCCCCACGGTGGGGCCGTGTGGCCCCCGAGAGCCGCCGGGGCAGAGTTAGGGTCACGGCTGGCTTGTCGCCCGCAGGGGTCACGGATCATGGGGTGTGGTGTGAGGGCGCGGCGGTGCTGGTGGGCTCCACTGCCCTGGGAACCGGAGACTTGCGGCGGGCGCTGCGACCGCTGAGGGGAGCCCGCCGAGGGCTGCGGGCCGCGCCGGGCGGGGCAGGGCAGGGCAGGGCAGGGCGCTCATTACCCTAAAGCTGCGCTGAGGCGGTGGCTGTTGCGGCGGCGCGGCGGGTGGGTAGTGACGGGCGGCTCCTCCTCCTTCTCCTCGTCGGGAGCAGCATGGCGGTCAAGGTGACTCTCCTCCTCCGTCGCTCGTCGCAGGAGGAGACAGGCGNGAGGCGGCCCCGGGGAAGGGGTAACGCAGCCTGCCTTGCCTCCGTCTCCTGAGGCGAAGCGGCGAGGATGCGGGGGCGCGGGTCGAGGGCCCGACGGGCGCGGGGCGGGCGGGAACCGCTGCGCAGAGGGCTGTTACCCGGCGCGCGCGG
>VXBZ01000400.1:635059-750334 GCA_013399135.1 Heliornis fulica | reverse complement strand
GTGGGTGGCCGCACCGCGCCTCTCCCGGGCAGCCGGGAGTTTGACAGCTGTCACCGGCGGCCGTGGAGCCCCGCAGGAGGTTTGAGAGTCGCACCGTCCATTAGCGAATGGGACCCTGCACTGCTGCCCGTAGCGTGCAGACGCCGTCTTTGATTAGCGCTCTGTCAGGAGCCTGGCCGCGAAGCACTAACTTGCTGTGTTTACAGGTGCAGTCAACCAAAAGAGCCGATCCTGCTGAACTGCGAAATGTTTTTTTGCAGGTAAAGAGATCTGCCTAACGCTACTTGATTGACAGACTTGTCGTTTTCCTTTTCAGCAGTTCGCTGTGGCATCATGCACGTGCCGTGCCTGTGGGACGCTTAGACGTCCTTTCTTCAGGCGCGCTGTGTTGAAAGGGCCTTTGAGCATTGAGGAGAAACTGCTCCCGATGCAAATTGGGATTAGCCATTTCCAAATGATAATCTGAAATAATTTTCAGGGTTATTTTGTAATTTCCCAGAAAGCAAATAATTAACATTAATGACTGAATATGGTTGGTTTTTTAAATACACGTTTGCAGGATTCTAAAAAACTTTCTTCCATGATGGCATGTTTTGTCCTCGGGGGAGGGTGGGGGTGGTGTTGGGTGTTTACATGTGCTCTTCTTACAAATGGGTGAATAACTGACAGTGTTCTTAGAACTTAAAACTGATTTCTCAAGATTGATATATTTTGTAATATTATCCCTTGCAGGGCCTTAGAATTAACACACATAAATAACAACATGAAGCTTTCTCCATTCTCCTTGGTTACAGTGAAGCACATTCTGAAAGGAAGAAATTTTGAATTGGGCAGGTGGAATAAGAACAACTGTTGTAGGTCCAAAGTCAGATGACTGGTATTTCCATCACTAAAATAACTTTCTTTTCCTTCTGTGTTAAGTATTAAACAGTATATTCAAGAAGCTTTCAAATGTATCTTTTTGTCTTACTGTATTATCTATTTTCACATACGATAAGTAGATGGACACACCTTTTTGCCTGAGAGAGAAGTTATATTCTAACCATAACTTGGACAGATTTGTGCTTTTCTGTGTTGTCTTACACTGGCAACATTACTTGAGTGCTAAAACGTAGAATGTTGGGATCAAGCTGTGAAAGCCCAGCATTTAGTTTCTAGTAAATCCTTCCATCACAGGTTCAGTTATTGTCAACATGACATTCAGCTTTTGTAGGTGAGGAATGCAGTAGAGTATGTTAGTAAAATAAGCAACATAAAATTATGGGGCGTTTTAATGAAAATTCCAAAATGTGTGGTTCTAGAACATCACTCAACTCTTTTCCAACTTTTTACAAGATATTTAAAAAAGTCAGATGTAGTATCAGAATACTCTATTCAACTTGGAAATGTGGACTTTTTTTGATGCTTGACTTAACAGTCAGTAGAAGCGCTTTCTTCAAACAATTTACTTACTTCCAGAAGTCCTTGATTTTGGCCACGTAGATGAAAGTAGAGAGGAAGAACAGTGTACAACCTGATCTTCAAATTGTCTCTCTGGCTATACATGTTTTATTAACCTAAAAATCAGACAGTCTGGTTTCAAAATGGCTTTTTGGTCTCTTCCATGTCTATCTTGTTATCTTCAAATAAATATGCAAATTAAGTTGTAGATTGTTTTGTGCTCTGAGGAATGAAAAATACAGAACCTCTCTTGTCTCTTGAGTATATTTGCAGTAAAAAATGCAGCCCAGACAACACAGATACCTCTGGCACAGAAAGCTTATGTTTCTTTTGGATTATAGTTAATTGTAATTGAGTTTGAAATTGTGTTGTTTTGTTTGGTAGGTAGTAGTTGCAAACTTAAAAATCAAGAGAGAACTCACTCTTTCAAAGACTTGAGTAGTAGAGAGGTTTGTTCTGAAATACTGCTGGTGTTGCACAGATCAGGGGTCAGATGTGCTCTTTGCAGAGGGTGCTGGCCTGTTCTGTGAGCCTCAGCTAAAGGGCATACATTCCTTCCTAAATTTGGCTTCCCTTGGAAACTGGCACAAGGGAAGATGTGAACTCTAGGTCTCTTCATTAGCCACCTTATTCATAGAGAGTGTGCTTAAATTTCTGTCTGCTCATGTGTATCTTAAAATGTGATACGTGGCCTCTGTCCATCCAGTTTAAGTTGTATCTTAATGCATGTTTGAATCAGATCTTTTAGAATTTCTAAAGCTTGCTATATATTTCTCTTTATTATTGTGAACTGTTAAAAATTTTGACTTGTATTAAAAAGATGTGATATTATTTGTATATGAACCTGTAACTATGAAATGCAGGCACTGAAATTTTGTGCTTTTGCACCATCTAATAATTTTTCTCAGGTGTTTGCTAACCACCAAGTTCAGTAACAACCATAAAAGAACAAAGGAGAAATTAACTGAGGGATAAGAGTTATGTAAAACAAGTTACTAGATTTCTCAGGGAGACTTCATTTTTTTTCTTAGACAAAACACAGTCAGACCTCAGGGAATATAATTGAATTATTCCCTGATGCTTAAGACAACTCTAACCTGTTCCAGCAAGGTAGAGAAAGAAACAAAATCAAATACCCAATTTTCATACAAGAATGTCCACTCCCTCGCCCTTGGTAAAAATGTCTTGAATGTCTTGCTCATAGCTTAATTGAAAAAAAAATAAAATTGAGTGCCAATAGGTCTCTCGTTTTGGAACTTATTTCTTCTCTGCACAGATAAAATGATTTGGATAGAAACCTGCCTTTAAACTGACAACTAACTAATTTTGCAAAGAAAACATTGTTTCTGAAAGTGTGGAGATACCTAGCACTATATTGTACAAGTAGAGTTTTTTGTGGTTTTGTGTTATGTGATGTTGAAAAAGAAGTCTCATGCAAATTCATCAAGTGCTTACCTGAGATGGTCTGTAAATATATAGTAAGATTTTTGTGCTATGGAGTGATATAATTTGAGACTGAGGAAAACAGAGATTTAATTGATGTGTAATGTTTTATATGCAAATTAAGATATAATCTAAAATTGTTTGTTTTGTGCTAAAAGGATTCTTAAGTTGTATGGTGAAAGGGTAACTTGAGGACAAATGCATGCCAGAAGGCAATAGCCTAGCTACTTTTACCAGGGCTTAATTTGTTGGCTGCTGGCCAAGCTCTTTCAAAATACCATGACCTTTTCATATGGAGCAATATCTATCTGACAGTTGAATATTTTTGTCTCAAAAATTTTTAACAAAACTTCTCACATTTTTTATTGTAAAACAATTTGTGTTTTGTAGCAAGATAAATCTGTATTTGAAGGAAAAAAGATGATAATAGTTAGATTTTGACTCTTTCATAGACACTTTGCTGTCATACAGTTGGATTCTGTTATTCTTGAAGATACACTCAATACATGTTGGATGGTTAATCATAAAACTTTATTTGGATTGCATGTCTTGCACAAGAACTGTGCATTGTAATGCATTTTTTAGTCACTTGTGTATACAACTGTGAAGACAGCATTCCTGAGTCGATTTAATGAAGCCACAGTTTCATTATATTGTCGTGTTGGTGGCAGTGCTGAATTAAAGAATCCTTCTCTACAGCTTTGTGTTCCTGTTTTTATAGAAATAATCTGTTTTAATTGAGGATTAGTTCAGTAATCTGGTTTACAGTGCAGTCTTGCAAATGGCTGTCATAACTATGGGATGGAAGAGGGAGAGGTGATGATGTGAGAGGCTGGTGTTGTGGAAGAGGTACAGGAGATGCTTTAGCAGGCATTAATGCTTATGCAAGCTCCTTTATGCTGAAATACTGCTCTGACTGATTTGGTTGGGTTGCATACAGCCAAAACAAGCACGAGAAGTGTGAATGATTCCCATTCCCATAATGGAGTGTTACACCTTATCAGGTGTGTATGTGGGTTTTGTTGTTAGTA
The DNA here is from genome assembly GCA_013399135.1 of Heliornis fulica. NCBI lineage: Eukaryota > Metazoa > Chordata > Aves > Gruiformes > Heliornithidae > Heliornis > Heliornis fulica. The sequence continues at coordinate 746,420 of VXBZ01000400.1, read as the reverse complement.
TTCTAATTCCTGTGGGCAGAGTAACATCCCTTTCTGTTACTCTTTCACATAAAGCTGTGTCAGCTGAATCAAGATACTGCAGTGTATAGAGGTAAAGTTACAAATGCCAAGTAAGGCCATTTGTTGAAGTTTGAATTCACTGGCATAGATGCTGCCCTACAGGCCCTGGGGGGCATTGCTGTTTCATTTTATGCAGAGAACACTTATGTGGGCAGCTTTTAATGACTAGAACATAGAAAGGTGAATTACATTGTTACCAATGAGTTAAAAATGCTATTTTTATTGCAAATCAAAATTCTAATTAAACAGCTGTATAGTGTTGTAACTTTGCATTCTCAGAATTAATACAGTTCTATGTATATTTTTTAAGGTCTGCATCTAAATTATTGTGTTTACAAGTAGACTCTACAATACAAATGGACAGAAGTAATGGATTTTAAACTATTAAATGAGCTTGCTTACAGGTTTTTTGAGGGGAAAAATGCTGAGAAACAACCTTGATCATGAAACTGTGTGGGGTCACAGTAGTTTAGAGAACTAGAAGTTTTTTGTGATCTACTTTTTGTGTCCAGTTTGCAAGCTTAGTTTAACTTTGCGGTCTGAAAATTTAGGTTTTATTTCTAAGATTACTATCATACCATGAATAAACTACAAGAAACCTTTAATGAAACTATACTGCCATCTTGAAGATCTGAGGCGTATGAACTTCCATCATACATTTCCTTTTTATTCATCACTTGTCATGCTTTCAACTCCTGTTGCTTCATGTTCTTGGTTTAAGATTACACAGCGTAACTGACAGATGAGGGCATGGAATCTACTTTATGCTACAAAGTTCGCTTTAAATGAAAAGTTGACCCACAGATAAGAATCAGTGATTAATGATCTGAAACTGAAAAAGTAATCAGTAAGAATACACTGATACAGACGTGTGATATTTGTCTTGATGTACAAGTAGTAAAGATGTACTCAGTTATGTTTAGTTAGTTGTATTATTATTTTTGCTATTAAGTTATATACTTCTAAAATTTGCCTGTAACTCATTGTTAATAAAATAAAACCTCAAAATATTTCAATTGACATCAGTCCTTTTTGCCTGTGTGTCAATTTTTACTTAAATGCAAAATGCCATAATAATTAGTTTCAGGATAAAAAATAATCTGAAAAGTTACTTTTCACAAAAAAAGTGATAATAAATATTACATATTTTCCAAACTAACTATAGGAATGATCAGGAACAATTACTCAGAAGGTACCTTCTACATTTTCTTACAATTTCTAGTATGTGCCATGCTTTCACAGTGTAGCTGCAGATGGAAAACCACAGCATGGCTGTAATATTTATAAATTTATGGAAGTGCTTCACAGTTTTCTGAAAATATGTAATTCTCTTTTTATTAGAAAACATTAGTTATTATGTGAACACACCTGATCATAATCTGATTGTTGTGGTAAGCAACTAGTGCAGTGATGCTATTAATTTAATCAAGCCCTTCAGTTTCAGTACAGTTGTGTGCTGACAGTTGTGCACCATTTTAAGTGATAGTACAGGACCTAGTTTGGTAATGACTGATCATTAGCATCTAAATATATTCCTTTTTGTTTGTGTGGTTTTGTTTTGTATTACCACTCTAGTATGCCAGTGTTGAGAAGGATGGTGAGCATTACATGACCCCTGAAGATTTTGTGCAGAAGTACCTTGGACTTTATACAGATCCACGTTACAATCCTAAAACAGTGCAGCTGTTGGCTGGAGTGGCAGACCAAACAAAGGATGGGTGAGAATTTTGCTTTCCATTAGAAGCTAGTAATGCATTGGTAAATGCATGAGTGAATGAGTTTGATAGTTTCATCTTCTAAAATACTTTGATTTTATTACACTTTAAGCTCATGTGGATTATAAGTTTTTTCTCAGTTACAGTAGACTATAAATTTGTGGAAAAAATAAGGTGTTCACCATGCATTTTTTTAAATTAGGATTTGTTTGAATAGAATTTTAACAAATGCAGAGGAAGTTGAACTGCAAATAGGTTTAATATGGCATGACTGCCTTGAAAAAATTCTGTACACTCATGTCCATGGTTAGATACTCTATGGTCCTTAGTACCTGTAGTTAAAACATGGAAATACGGAAAAGCTTTTTTACTTTTGTAGTGCGCAATTCAAATCGAACCATTAAGGTCTTTTTAAAAGAGCTGGCTTTTAGGAAAGAGAGATGCTAACGGCTCTATGAAGGATGGAGATGTTTGACTCATCACAGTAAGGTCATGCTACATAAACCTCTTGCAACTCTGCTTACAGATAATACTACTTGCTTTCAGATGGTTCTCTGAAACTAGCTTACAAAATGTTCACTGAGACAGTACCCTCAAACCCACTCGTATTCAAATGCACTTCACACTTGTGTTTGGATTGTAGTAGGAAGTGTGGACGTTAAAGTGAGAAGGTTAAGATGGATCAGAGAACATGTCAGGTATGCAGAAAGGACAGAGTGTTTTGTAGAGGAGAAAAAGCTGCTGTTAAGATCACAGAATTGCATAATGTTTGGAATTGGGAGGGACCTTGAAAGATCATCTAGTCCAAGCCCCCTGCATGAGCAGGATCACCTAGATTAAATCACACAGGAACATGTCCAGGTTGGTCTTGAGTGAGTCCAAAGAAGGAGACTCCACAACCTCTCTGGGCAGCCTGTTCCGGTGCTCCATCACCCTCACAGTGAAAAAGTTTTTCCTTACATTCACATGGAACTTCCTATGTTCCAGCTTGGACCTGTTGCTCCTTGTCCTATTACAGGCCATCACTGAGAAGACCCTGGCTCTGTCCTTCTGACACTTGCCCTTTACGTATTTATAAACATTAATGAGATCACCCCTCAGTCTCTTCCAAGCTAAAGAGACTCGGCTCCCTCAGCCTTTCCTCAGAAGGAAGGTGTTCCACTCCCTTAATCATCTTGATTAAGATAATATACAATATGTTTGTAAATACATAGATGTAAATTACTTTCAAGTCCCTTACCTTTCTTGGTTTTGTGACTCTTAATCTGACTTTCTATGTTGCTAAAATGTTTCTGGCTTTGTATGTTCTGCTTTAGAATATTTTATTAGTTTTCATAGTATCCTGAGCAGCTTGCACAGTATTTGTGCTTTACAAATTAAATTGTGCATGCTGTATACATTTTAAACTAAATAGCAAATCTAGGATCTTCTCTTAGATGTAATGTAACAAGATATTTTTAATAAAGTTGCAGCTTTTGATAATACATATGATAAATCTAAATAACCTGTCTCTTTGCAATACAGGGCTGCGGGTTGTCGCATTTTTATGGATTGAAAAAGCTCTTTTGTATGTGTCTGTTGAAGTAATAGTCTAGTTGATGACTAGTAAACCAAGATGTATATATCTTGTTTCTCTGAAAGCTGTTGGTTATGTTATGGTGTGCATTTCTTCAGAAAATGTCTTATAAAAGGATCTTTTTTTACAGTAAGAAATTGATAAATTGTTTTATTGTCACAGCATAACTTTACATTGAGGCATGACTTTTTTGTTGTTTTTCCCTCTGAATGTAAACTTTTGTTGTGTTTTTTATTTTTTTTAAATGTGGGTAATATTTTCATTGAAAGAATCAAATAATGGTAAGTGTGCTTCATCTGCTTCTGTATGGGAAGAGTAGGGGTGAGAATTATTACCACATGGTCTGCAAAGTGTTTGACTAAGCACTTGTCTGAAACTTTTTTCTAAATGTTGAAACGTATGTTTATCTCTAACCTGTACTTCATGTGAAGATTTTTTTACATGCCCATCATTATCATCAGTTTATTTATTTTTTGCACATGTGTTCCTCCATTTCTAGTGAGTTTATATTCTATCAAAATCTAGACTCTAGTAGTTGTATCATCTGCACAGAGTTTCATCTGTAGCATGAATAATTATTGTGATCTTGAACTGAATTCCAGAATACATTATATCTTTCCAGGGACTTCAAGTTACTTTATGAAGTCCAAGGACGTATCAGCATAACAACTGTTACATACATTTGTAAAGTCAAAATGACGTACAAAGTAAGAGCATTAACAACTATTACATACGTTTGTATAGTCAATGACTACCCAATGTCACACACGAAGTCATTGAGAAGCTTTGGGTTCTGTTACAAAATTTAATTCCTGTACTAGCTATCAAATTCTCTTAGCCTTGCTTGCCCTTCAGATAAATACTCAAAAGTGTTCTTTGTAACTTTTCTTTGTTAATACTTCTACATTTTATTTAGGTTTAAGTTTGGCACTTCAGAAAAAAAGTACATTTTGGAATTGGCTGTCTGTAGGCAAATATTTAAATCTTTTTTTGTGTGTATGCTTTGTTTTGTTACCTTTTTCTGATGGTAACTTGATCCTTACTTAACTGTTCTGCAGTACTGTATTGCCAGTCCAGTTACTGTGGTACAAGGCTGGATTGCTTTAGTGGAACTCTGTAAGGTAGTTCTTAAAACAAATGACTCTTCACGTTCAAAGTGTTTATTCCTTATTGTTACAAACGTGTGTTCTGAGAAGTTAATATGATGATCTCTAAATGAGAATTTGTCTGCTATATGATTAACATACGTGTGTCAAACCCAGCCTCCCACTTACATAAGCCAGTTAAATTTGGTATTTTTAATATACATACCATTCTTAAAATTTGGAAATGTGTTAAGTGTTTCTGAGAAAAGAATTAATGTTTCACATAATAAAGAGTCACAACAGAGCTGTATATAATGCTAAAAGCTGGGGTGTGTGTGTGTGAAAGCAAAGAGCTGTAGTAGGAAAGAAGTAAAGATAGAGAAGAATTGTAAATACATGGCATGCTCTGTGTGCTTCTGAAGGGTAACAGTACAGAAGAAATAAGGATTTTTTTTTTAACTGCTACAGATAAAATGAAAGGTGAGTAATTTGATATTGCTATGGACTCTAATGTAGCGGGTTCACTGAATAATTCTTGAGGAGCAATTGGGTGGGAAGCTTCATCATTCTGTTTAATCCAGCTCCTGTTATCTCCACCTTAATGAGTAACAGAACCACAGGGGATATTACTGATGCAGTCACTGTGAGTTGAATACCTGGAAAGGAAATTGAATATGTCTGCTTTTGCTATGGGCACTGTTAAAGTGAAACCTCTGAAGACGGCTTCTTTAAGGTTCAGGCTTCTACAAATGCAGTCTACAGAGATCGTCACTTGATTCTGTCAGTTATAAAGCTTCCCAATTAGGAATTAATTTGTATGCCAGGTTTACACTTATTTGTGAGGTGTTTTTTGAAATTACAGTATTTACAGTTATTTTGAAGGATATTCTGTTTCTCTGATGCTAAACCTTTATTTATCAGTATTATCCTTTGGATGAAATTGACTTTGCATCTGAAGAACCATTCTCACATCTTTGATTTTTTGTTGTTCTAGTGTGACAAATATAATAATTTTGTATTTGCCACATTTAATTCCTTTCAAAATCATTACATTCTTCCTGTATTTTCCATATATACAAGAGTGTTAACATGTAACCTTATTTAAAGTATCTCAATTCTGCTTTACATGCATTTTGACAGAGAAAGACCAGATAATCATAGAATCATAGAATATGCTGGGTTGGAAGGGACCTTTAAAGGTCATCTAAGGTCATTACTGAATAGTGTGGCTTGGTGGTTTTGTTTTTTCCTGTTGGGAACAGAATTTATACTTTGCTTTTAAGCAGTAATGTGTGAAGCAATCTCTATGAGCTAATGATTTCTTATGAAGAGTGCTAAATTCAGATAATGATGTACATGTTCTAGGAAAATCTGCCAATTACAGTGATACTCTATGTTTTAACAACTATTGAAATCGTACTTTTCTGTTTTGTTTAAAAAGGTAATTAAATTCTTACTCTCATTGATAATTTATTTGATGCTAAAATAGATATACCGTCATTTATTTCTATAAACTGAACTCAGGAACTTGTAACTGGATGAAATATTTTAAGTCATTGAGCTAACTCCCCTACTTTTACAGGGATGAAGGCACACTGTTAAAATCTAAGGCTTTTGCTTGTAGTATTCTGGACAGGCCATACTACATACCTGTTTTAAATATCTTTATGAGTATGTGGTTTTGTTCTTGAGCCAACATTGTTGTTTACTTTCTCTTGGCTTAGGGTTTACATTTCTGCAGCTCGTCTTATATAAAGCATCACTTTATATAAGTTACCTGTGTATACACTCAAATCTGAGGTTTTATGTGCGTGGAAAACAAGGCCTTGTATTTCTTTGCAGCATTCCAGAGATGTTGTCTGAACTCTAGCCAGAAATACTGCTGCTTCCTTGACTTGTACAGAAACAGCTTTCCTAATGCTTCCTGAGTTGTATTTTTCGTTATGGTGACTATCTTGCACACACAACTTGAGTCTTGTGATCTGCTGTTGCACTCAAATCCTTCCCTGCCTTGGTCACATGTAACTGTCTTTTTGTCCAAATATTTTCGTAGTTTCTGTCTTTCTTGTCCTCAAGTACATGACTTTGCAGTTCATGTTATATTTGCAGTATAATACTTCTTCTGTATACGTAGTAAAGTATACTCTTATGAATCTGTTTTTTATGAACATTTTATGTTGTTTTAAGAAAATACATATATTTTATAGTATATTTCTACATTTGCATTAAACTTTTTTTCTCTCAGTAGAAATACATATATAAATTAGTAATGTAATGACAGCCTTGTAAATTTCATGGTGCTAGAATTTTTGTTGATTTTTTTAAAAGTCTAAATTTTTAAGTGCTGTCTACTTAGTTTGTACTTACAAGGTAATAAATTGTAGATATTCACTAGGAATTGTTTATATTTTGTTGATGGGTATGAAGAATTTGGTTCTTTTATAGAGTAAGAAACTGAGTTGCATAAAGGTTAAGTAACTAATTAAATGTAACAAATACTTTTGTATAGACTCTTAACGTTTTAGAGTAGATTTTAATTTTAGTAATTGGACCAATCAGTTTTCTAGAACATAAAACACAAAATGTCATTGGTATTGTGAAAATTTAAAAAAAAATCTTTAACTTCTGTATTTTACTTTGTAGGTTGATTTCCTTTCAAGAATTTTTGGCATTTGAATCTGTTTTGTGTACTCCAGATGCAATATTCATTGTTGCTTTTCAGTTATTTGACAAGAGTGGCAATGGAGAAGTAACATTTGGTAAGAATATCTAAAGAAAAACAGTTTTAAAAAGTAATTATAATACTGTAGATCCTATTAATGCTTCATCACCATTGGTGCATAGAAGTACGTATTGTGCAGTACTGTGTGTATTCCTAAGAACCTGCATGAGAAAAACGTTTTTTTCTTTCAAATGATAAAAGCTTAAATACACAGAAGCATATTTTGCTTTGTCTTCTTGAATCAAAATTTGTCATGTTCTTGAAGTAGTTAATATGGTGCTGTTTTGTTCAGTGTCATCTTAAGTAAAAATCAGTGTCATTGGCTTTGAACTCCTTCAGTGATGAAGGATTTTTAAAGTAAGTTCCGAATGTCCCCATATCTTTGAAGAACTATCGTTATATGTAGTAACAGCCCAATACAGAAGTGAAGGAGGTCTAATTTTTTGAATTCCTAATTTAGTGTTCCTTTTATGAGGAGCATATCTTACTTTAATCTTTGGAGTGTAACTTCTAGCTAAGTCATATATTTGAAAAATTAGGAAGAAAATAGAGCCTTTATAGGCCTTATATTTTTTTTTCCTAATCACATAAATTAGGAATTAGACAAAAATCATTAGGCTAACTATACTGCTTTATGATATTGCTAAATAACTGTTATTAACATTGCCATTTATGGAGAACTAGGTGGTTGTTGGTTTTTTTATAAACTTCTTATATTAATGGAAATTAGATAAATCAATGCGAAGAATTTTAATAAAATGGAACAAGAATGAAATGTTATTTCTATCCAAAAGAATAAAGCTCTCAATAAAGAAAATGCAAACTGTGCTTGGATTTGTAACCACTTGCTGTTTGTACTATTTCATTCTTATGAAAATTGTTGAAACATGTTAAAAAACAATATGCAAGAGTCTTTTTAACAACAAACAGCTTGACTTACGTCTGTTAAATTACATTGTTAACTGAAGGGTCAAATACTAAGCAATTTGGATACACAACATCTTGAAAAGAAAATCTTTTAGAACTTAAGAAAGGTGAAGTCAGTAAATGTAGTCATTAGGAAGTAGACAAACTACTACAATCAGTGTGACCATGTTAATGATGGTATATCTAATAATCTCAGAAAATGGGAATATGCAATTTGTAGCTCTTGTGAACACACTTGAAATAGCTGGTTCTGTAAATGAACAGATAGTAATTTCAGATGGATACAGATTCCTCAATCAGATTGAGGATTATTATTTTTATGAGTACATCATTATATTAAATACTAAAAGAACAACACAAACAAGAGAAACTAAAAAAGAAAATTGCACAGATTTTTTTTTCTTTTAATAAGGCTGATAAATCTTTAATAGGAAACTCTTCTGGGATTTAAAATTTACTCTTGTTTTCTTGTTTTTACAAAAATATATTGCCATTATTAATATATTTAATACTAAGTTGTAACATATAAACTACATATTTTTGTACTACAGTCCCCATATTTAATGTTGGGTTTTGCTTTTTGTTTGTAACATGGGCTACTTATTTTTACTTCTTAGGCATATCATATAAATTAATGCATGTGGGGAAAATGTGAATGATGATATGTGGGACATGTTCAGAATTGGTAACTCTACAGCCAATTTTCATCAGTCTTGTGACCCATAGAGGCTGTTTATAAATGAGTCCCAAGCTCTTTCATTTTCACACCACATAAACAAAAGGCATAGAGTTTACTTTAATGTAAAACAGGAGAATATATAAAAATAGGTCTTAAAAGTTTCAGTAAATTGCTAGAAATACACTGAAATATAGTATTGCTATCAGACAAGTTGAGTCTCTTCCATGAGTGTGTAAAGTATCCAGTATATAAACAAATCAGTCATAGGAGCAAACACGAGTCAAGATTTTCTAGCTCAGATGCAGTGCTATGTGGATGTCATTGCATTTGATTCCAAAGCTAACCCAAGCCAGCAAGTCTTGCCAGAAGTGACATGGATCTATTGAGCTTTTTCTGCACCACATCTGGAACTAGGGGTGGAGATGCTGGAGAGTGGAATGCAGAATCAACTTTGGTCTGTTAGGACAGTTATTTGAACCCAACACTGGACTTCCTGGTTGTGAGATAGGGTCCCAAAATCATTTGGGTATGATGGTAAAGCATTTAAAAAAATACTGTGATTCAAGCAAATTTTTAGTTATTTGGAAAGATGTAAGTATACTTGTTGACTTTTAGAGGTGGCTCTCTGTTTGAAAGCAGGTTGCTCCAGTCGGGTTCACAGCTGCTTTTTAGGATTTATTAACTGACATCGCCTTGGACCAAACTTAAGCACTAGCTTCTTGCCATTCCCTCGAGCCTAAGTCTGCTTTTCTCTTCAAAAGTTTAGCTTAGTTTGATGAAAAAAATACTAATTAAGTCATATTACAGAAGAACCTCAACATTTACGTTGAGAAATCAAATAGGACAGAGTTTATGGTTCTTCAGAAACTATTTGGTAGAAATACTTGTTTTTCTGTGCTAATCAAGGTCTTTGTGGAATATCATATATTAACTGAGATTGTTGAAACAGGAAGCCTTTTGTGACTTTACCATCATCTGCTTTCTTACTGCTTTGGAACACTTTTCCAAGATTTTTTGACATCCTCAAATTGTGTATGACTGCTGTAAATATGCAGGTAGTATGTTGCAATATTTGTATAGGGGGCCCATTGCAAGAATGTGTAACTGGACCTACTTTGTTTAAGAAAACTGTTTCAGCTGTATTGGACTCAGCTTGATGAATTAAACGGAATAAAATAACTTTTAATAACCCATTGATAAAAGTGACAGTAGAGTGTAGTGTAAATTACTTTTTCCTTGGAGAAATAGAAAGTATTTCTTTTCCTGATCAAATGCTTGTACATTGGTGTAAATGAATCTTAAGTGTGTATTTGATGGAAAATGTGTGCCTGAGAGCTCTTACAATATAGCTTTAAACATAATATATATAAAAGATAACAGCTAAAAAAGAAGAGGTCCCCCNCTATTTATGGGTTGCTATCTGTAGCCAGAGAAGACTGACAACTGCTTTGCAATTTTGATCAGGGGATGTAATTGACTGAAGCTACTTACCATGAGTGAAATATTTTAAAACAGTTCATAAAATTAATGATTTTGTACTAATGAAAATTCTTTTTATTGCTATTCTGTGCAGGTCTTTTGTCCAGAATTCATTTAAAAGCAAACCTGAATATTAAAAAGGCACAAGCTATTTGGTTTAATTCAGTGTTGAAGTAGATAATCCTGACTGGTTAAAAGGTGAAGTCTGTACTCTCACTGAAACTTCTCTCAAAATTAGTTGGTTTAACTGAACATATAAGGAATCTTTATAATTTATCCCTTTGGCAAATGATATGGTCATCTGGACTGTGTCATTTTTAAGTGACACACACAATTTCAAAGCATTTTCCAGCTGTTCTTCCTTGTAGAGTCACCACAAAGAAAGCCATTCTCTGATAATCAAACTGGAGAATTTCAGAGACACTTTCTAGTTAAATACCCATACTTCTATGGATAGAGCTAAAATAATGACATTTTGAAACTGTTGTACTGCCTTCATGTTTGTGATTCTTCTGTATTCAATATTTTTTAAGGATTTTGGAGAATATTGGAAAATATTTATGGAACTGAACGTAAGGCTTTTAAAAACATCCTGCAGCTCAAAATCTAATAAAAAATATTTTTCAGATTATAATGGCCTTTTCTTTAAAGCCATGGCAGGTGGGGAGTAAGGGGATTAGATTACCTAGTAATACAACTATGTGAAAATTACCATGATATTTGTGAACCAAAATAAATGCCAGTGTAATTGTTTTGGAACTTGGGAATACAGTGATATTGAAATCTTGTCCATCTATATTCTTAAATTTTAATCTGGGATATGTAGTTCAGATATCCCTTAATCAGGATATAAAGTTTGAGAACACTGGAAGAAGATGAGTGAGAATAACATGAGAAAGGAGTTGAATGTATATTTTTGTCTAGTTAGGTTTTGAATATTTTTCAGGAAACTAGATCACTCCTGATAGTCACTCCTCTCCCATTTCCAAAAGTGCAATTGGATTGAAAACTCTAGGATTAGTATTTAATTTAAAGAGTTCTGCAACTGCAAAGGCTGGAAAACTTTTGAAATGTAAAAAAACCCAAACTTCATAATCTCATGGCTACAGATCTAAGGATATAAAAAAAACCCCCATCTTTTTATCAAGTAAAGTATCTACTGTAAAGTAGAACTGCTATTTTTCTTGGCTTCCTGATAGTGACACATTAGTTGCCTGTTTTGAAGATATCTTTTGCTTAGTATGTTTAGATAATGTAGGGAACATCACTGATCACTGTATGTTAAGACTTCCTTTTGTCCTTGTTTTTTGTTTGCTTCTTTCCTGATGTATGACTCGTTCAGGTTTAAACTGCAGTTTTAAACACTTGTGAGTAGTGCAGAAGGGGAGCCTGGATTTTTTTATTATAACCTATTATAAAGTTCAAAGCCATAGTTCAGCAAGAGGGAACAGAAAAGAAGAACTCCATGTTAAAATTATGTATATCAACAATTTGTTGTTATGGCTGTCACTAATCTTAAAAGGATTAGTAATTCTGTTTATGGTTAAAATAAGAGTAGAAATAAAATATAGCTATTTCTGGCTTTATCTCCCTTTTCCTGCCATTTGTCATATTGCTCTCAGGTCACAGTATGGTGGTTTTTACTTTTGGATCACTCTTTATATACTTCTGTTGCATCAGGTGCTATAAAAAAAGGCTTTTCACTTTGTTATTTTAAAAATTTTATACTTGAAAGTGAAATTATGTAAAATTTTCTGTTGGCACAAATAGTGAAAAACAGCAACATGAAATGCGTTAAAATGCATGATGTGCATTAAGGCTGAAATATGCACGTGGGACTGCAGATGACTGAGTAAACAGATTAAAAAACCCCAAACCTATTAAACAACCAAGCTTTAGCATGCTTACACTAGTACTTAAAACTCTCACATTTATATTTTTGTGTCTCTAACAAGCACAATTGATGTTCTATCACTGGTAAGAGGGAATGGGAAACTGTTAATTGGATGGTGGCACTGGAACTGTGTGAGGTTTCCCTTCTACTTCCTGGGGAGCTGATAAGTCAAAATAATAGATACTACCTCAAGGCTTACTTGGGGTATAGAGCTCATCCCCACCGTGGGCTATCAACAAGACATCACTGTATTCATAACTTCTACTTCTGTGAAATTAAGTATTGCCTAAAATTTATGTGATTCTTATATCATTTTTCTGAGCCCAATAGGTAACGGTGTTTGATGGAGGTTGAGCCAGTTGTGTATGTTGCCTGCAGACAGCAGCTCCAGGCATCTATAATTTGTTTAAAATGGTTGGGTGGGGAAATTCTGAAGCAATGTTGATAGAAAGTGTGTCGCCTTGGAGGTAAAGTACTAGTACACTAGAGTAGTAGGTTTATTGTTCCTGGGGCTGATGGTAAATTGAGTATGTCATCAGGCTGCTGACTTGTATGCTTATCTACGAATAAAATGTATTGCTCTAAGCCTGGAAAGAAAGTTATCAGCTCAGTAGGAAAGAATTCCGTGATGGAAAGGGAGCAAAGAGTAGAAGACATTAGTAAATGAGCAACATGTATTGAAGGGGACAATGAACGCATTCTGTAAAATGTCATACCAAAATGAAAGGGTTTAAAAATAATTTGCTGTTTGCCCTCAGCAGAATAGATCTGTCAGAAATTTGAAGTACTTGTAGTTTATCTTAATTTAGAAGTATTACTGCGTTTTAACTGAGATTAAAAAAAAAAAAGGCAAACCCCCCATCATCTCTACCTTAATGTTACCTATTTTCTTTGTTGCCAGTGCTGTGTATCTACTGTGAAAAAAGTAAATTTGATCACAATTCAGAGTGGTGAAAGCGTAGGTGATGGTCACATTATGTATAATTTCTGAAATGTGATTGTTTGCCGATTCTCATGTGAGTTGTGATGGCTATTTAAGAGACTAGCCAACAAAATTGGATTAAAAAGGTCTTCTTGATATATCGTGAAGAAAGTATTGCTACTCCTGGGTAGAAGTAGTAAATTTTGGTGCTTATAGAGATGTTTGAGAATCTCAAATGGATTTGGAAAATTGTGCTTGGAGTTTCAGTGGTTTTATCTGTCAGTTATCCACAATAGATACATGGCTTTGTTCATGTACCCGATTACTTCATAACGCCAACATGGAATAAATTAAATATTAGTTACACTAGCATATTCTTAAACTCAGACTACTGTAATATGTACAGTATACATTGCTGATTGCCTGTGGAAGAAAATAAGGCACCTCTATTTTCAGAGAAGCAACAGGCTAATCTCGATGCTGTTTGTTTAGCTACTACTGGAATTCTTCAGGTACCCAATACACTACTGAATATAAACATTAATTTATTTACCAGTAGTGTTTTTACATGCTGAGGAATCTTGACTTGTGATGTGTTGACAACTAGTTGTAAATAATTTTAAGAAGGAAAAATCATTAGGAAACTGATTCTTGGTTGGTTAAGTAGTATACAATTAAAAGTTTGAATGAGAGTTATTAAAAACCAAGGGCTTACATCTCATTAAAAATAACCGGAAGATCTGTCTATATGAACAAGTATGAATAATGTCTTAAAAGGAAAAAACCACTTTTTAATTTTACCCACCTTTCTCTTAAGAAAAGCAACCATTGGAAGCAATGGAAAACACAATTGACATTTTGTGTCTGCTTCAGCTGTCCTAAGTTTTCATTAGGAGAACTCAATGTGTATTAGAAGTCCATTTTACAGAATTGTAAGTAGACACTATTTGACACCCTATTACTACATTAGTAGCCAAGTTAAAAGATGCAGTTAAGCAGGCCCATCTTGTGTTCCTTTCACATTCACTGATCTGTTTGCTGTTTACAGCACACAAAGACTCTCGGTATCTTGTTCAGAGTCTGCCCTGAACCATGGAAGGTGGAGAATAATGTACCTCTCCTGGTTCCTTGATCTCAAGCAATGATGAGTAAATCTACTACAGCAAATCTTTCAATGGAAGTATGGCAACAATGAAATACTTTAGTACAATGTGTTGGGTGCTTTATAATTTCCTTAACCCTCACCTCACACACTAATACCGGTGTATAGATCTGAGTGGACAGTTATAGTAGTCAAGGTGGTTTTTAAGTATCTTGTTTACCCAAACAATTCCTTTAGTCTACCTTGCAGGGGAAGCTGTGGTTTAAATTGCATTGGGTTTTTTAACCATAGTCTGTCTTTGATGTTGAAGTAAGGGCTAAATAACAGTTGAATCACTTACTAGCCATCATCTGCCATTTGAATACTAAGTGTGAAGCAGGTGATCTAGCCAAAGAATCCCACTCTGTATGTCCCTGCTCTGAGACAGATTTGTTCTGAACACTCCCCTTCCTCACTGGAAGGATAAAACCATATGGTGACTTGCCTAGATTTTATCTAGAGCTACTAGAATGACTATAGAACTGAAAGAATGAAATAATCAAATAGTCCTCTACTACAGTGAAAGCAACGCATTTACTGCAGGTAAATAGCTTCCAATGGAGTTATCAAATGATATTAAGTTGTTCTCCCTGCATGTTGTTATTTAGCAGAACTGTTCAAATGCAGAAGAGGTATGTTTTCAGCTAAAATATTTTGTATTTTGTTTGAAATTTAAGCCAAGTTTTATTTTATTAGTAGGTTTTAGGTTAGTTGCTAAAACAAATCAATTCAGGTACTTTGAGGAATATTTTGAGAAGTTTTCCTGTGGTGTGGAGAGTTGTCTGGTTATACTGTTTATTTGGTTGGATAATCTGCAGAAACCCCAGACTTGTTTAGCAGCATGGCAATGCTGTATATGAATAATGCATGCTTTTTTTTTTTCCAGATGAGTTTTTTGACTGAATTCAGATAATACATTTAGTGTTGAGATTTCAGTTGTACAGTATGAAGAATTCCATATTCTGAAATGACAGGGTTTTTCCTTTGCTTCATTCAAAAGAGGACATCTCTATCTTCACTTATCTTAAAACATTTTAATAACTGAGACTACCAATTATGTTTTATAGGATTTGATTTTTGTGCTAAGGCCTTATCAGAAGCTTTTAATAAGGTGCTTTCTGCTGAGTTAATATGTTTTAGATGGCATTTCTTATACCTATCTTCAATAGACATATTCAGACAGTGTGATTGTAATAATCAAGTTTCAATCAAACCATACTTAGTATGACAAATATTGCATGAGATTGCAATGCAGGTATTCGTGTTCTTGATAAAGGGCTTAATTTGACTCCTAGCAGAGACAGAGAACCACTATTGATTTTTATATCAGAATGCAAAATAGCTCTTTATTTGTCAGGTATGAGGGAAATTGCTTCTTAATTAAAACTAAATAAAATACTCACTCTAAGGGTTTATACAGTAATAAAGAAAGTATCACGTTGTGTTGCAAATGTGTTCTTGTACAGGTCTGAAAAGGTTTGGTTAGCAATTACTCCTAACAAACTAAACCAGTTCTTAAACAGCTGCTTAAAACATCATTTATTTGTATCCTTCCTGCAATGTTTGTAGATTTACTGTACCCCAAAGCTCACTTCTTGTTTTTCCCTCTCCCAAAGCAAATGTCAAAGAAATATTTGAACAAACTTTAATTCATCTTCAAATCCCCTTCAACTGGGACTGTGAATTCATTCGACTGCATTTTGGACATAACAGGAAGAAGCATCTTAACTATTCAGAGTTCACTCAGTTTCTTCAGGTCAGTTATTAACCTTCTTCCAAAACAGCACTGAAGTTATTTTTAACTTCTAATAACACACTAATACCATTATAATTTTTGAGCTTATTCTGGTAGTGGTAATCATTAGCTGATACTAATTCTGACAGTTACAATGAACTGTTACTTCTCTGTACCAGTTCTGTAAGCAGTGTGTACTCGTGCTTTAACTGTGAGGGTGACGGAGCACTGGAAGAGGCTGCCCAGAGAGGTTGTGGAGTGTCCTTCTCTGGAGACATTCAAGACTAATCTAGACGTGTTCCTGTGTGGTTTAACCTAGGTGATCCTGCTCAGGCCAGAGGGATTGGACTAGATGGTCTTTCAAGGTCCCTTCCAACTCCTGACATTCTGTGAATCTGTGAAACTGTACCATCTTATAAAATAATGTGACTAAATACACTGTTTATGAAATCACTTTACTGATTGTGTTAAACTAGAGTGAGGGTCTGCTTTTTTCTGTCATAGGAATTTAACAGCAAAACTAATCTCTATCAGAGAAAGATTGCATCCTTAATATAACGAGTTGCTATTAACCATGTAACTTCCCATATAAAGGTTTTAGCTTTCTCAAGATTTCTTCTAGGTTTATAAAATTTACCTGAATATTTAACCTTTTTTTTTTTTGCTTTCACTGGCATGCATGCTACCAACACTTATTGGGAGTTTGGTCCTAAATGCAGCCAGCTTTGCAGGAGGCAAATCTGCCTTCCTGAGATATTGCTGAAGGACCCTCTTGAGATCAGGCTGTAAAGGATCTCTCTCCTGGAACTGGACTTTATGCTAAGCCCAAAAGTTACAGTAAGAACGTGTTATGAATTGAATGTTATACTAAAAGGAAGACATCAGTTATAAGGGATATAGGAAGAAGAAAATAAGAGAAATGTGAGTTACAACCCTTGAGAAGGTAGTTCACAGACTTGTAAGTAAATGCATGGAATTCCATAAATTAACATGCAGTGATCACCTCATGATTTGCTTACAGTTTTCTGTTGAGTGAAAAAAACAGATTATGTACTTCTAGAGCTTTGGTACAAAATAGTTCTGGTCATAATGTCTTAAAAGTAGGGAGTGATAGATGTGCTTTGATATAGTCTGTAATTATTGTAAGGGTAAAGATAGTTGAGCAGATTGTAGAAAAATGTGACTAAACAGGATCTGAAGTCTACATTGCAAATTGAGATACTGGAGTTTGTCATAGTCTTGGAAGGTTGCACTACAAGTTGATGTTACTTTCAAGGAATAAACTGTCCTGCATTTGATACTACCTATTTTAAGTGATCCCAGGTGCAAATTTGGGACACTGGTGTGGTAAAAACACAGATTGCTAGCAAGAAGAATCTTTCTGTTTGGAACCTAGAGCAAAGTGACAAATAAATACTCCTTCTCTTTTTCTGTTTATTGTTGCAAGATACTGTCCTGTAAAATATGGTAACCTCATACTGTCATAATACAATAAGAACTCTTAGAGGGAATTGTCGTGTGGGCTGCAGTAATGGATATTGCTGTCCCTCCTTTTAGATCAGGTTGGGTTTCTTATTTGTTCTAAACAGCATCTTTTGGGGTTTGGGACTTGGATCAGAGCAGGCTTGTTGCACCCTGATCTAGAAAACCTTGATCTTGTGGTAATAAGACTTTGGAAATTACTGTAAAGGTGATATAAGATAGATAGTGTGCTCTCTTCTTATTCTCTGTCAGAACACGGTTATTATTTTAGCTGCTTCTGGAGGTCAGAATGACAGCTGAATGTGCTTTATTGTTTGCTTGAATAGAAGGAAACAACTTTTTCTGGACATAGAATTTACAACCATCATTATTATCTTGAGGTTAGGTTACTGCAATGTGCTTTATATGAAGGTTTGTACAGATTTTATAGGAGTTTTAAATTGCCTGAAATGAGTGACCATTTCTGACATTATGGGAGGTAGCTGTTGGGGGGCAATCTAAATCTATATTATATAATTTTCACTGTCCTCCTGTTTATTTTCAAGTGCTTTTCATTGAGTTAGTTTCTAATAGCCCAGACATATTTCATCTTGGATGTGTAAGAGATCAGCTCGCTTTGAATCCTTAAAATCAATATAAGAAGTTTCTCTACCAGTTAAGTACTTAATAAAGTAATACATATCAGACAGGGCATGAGTATGTGAAGTTTCTTTCTCGAATCATTTAGTGAAAGTGTGTATTTTCTTACAGTTGCATTGAGGCCTTTCTTTGACAGAGGAATGAATCTATGGATAAAATCAGTATGCAGACTTGTTTTAGCTGATCTGGCTTCTAAGTCTGATCTGCAGTTGTGCGTGGTCTACACCCACAGATGTATTGAGGCATGCTGTAAAAATATTAAATTAGTGAGAGTTTTGTGGACAGTGAGTTACAGAATTTGCTTCTAATCTGCCATTTCTGAATATTTTTTTAGGAGCTGCAGTCAGAACATGCAAGACAAGCCTTTGCATTGAAGGACAAAAAAAAAAGTGGCACGATAACTGGGCTGGACTTCAGTGATATCATGGTTACGCTTCGCTCACATATGCTAACTCCATTTGTGGAAGAAAATTTAGTTTTGGTAAGTGTAAAAAACACTTTGCCTTGAATTCAGCATTTAATTCCAATGTTACAGCTTCTCTTCCACTTTGTCTTCTCCTACCTCTTTATCACTGCCTTGGTGCTAGAGAGTGTTCAGAGTGAAACATGGCAGCACTCATTGATTGCAGTAGTGGCAGAGTTTGGCAGTCTGGTTTACATGTTTAAAGTGCCATTGGAAACGGTTTGAGTTAGTCTACTATGCTTTTCACTAAAACAGGACAGAGTGTATGGTTCAGCACAAGAAGGACGTTCATTAATACAAAAGCATCTGATTTTTGTATTTGAATATATAATATATATATATCTCAGTAGGTGAAGGCTATTTATGGTTTTGTCCTTTTATATGATGTTCTTTTCTTTTTCAGATCAGAATTTGGAAAATCAGTATGTAGATTATTCTAGTGGTAGAATGGTTATAGCTGTGATAGTCTGGCAAGGTCTGTAGGTAAAGTAAATGATGTAAAAGCTATAAACTAAAAGTATATAGTATACAACAGTATATAAGAATAAATGTTATGTAAAGTATGAAGTTTTATCTTACTGCTTTGCCTATAAATCTTGCCTTGCCTAACTAATAAGGCATACTGTCTCCCATCAAATTTATAGTATCTACTAACTTTGAAATAAATGGTCACTGTTTTATGTGGTGCAAGAAGTCGGTGTCTTTAGATAAAGTAGAATTTACATGCATTTCTGTATTAGAAATAGTCTTAGAAAAATGCTCAGTGACACATTTAGTGTGTGTTTAAGATAAGCTGATAAATAATAATCTACTTACATGGTTATTTCCTTATCATTTTCTAATGTTCAGTTTTTACCAGAAAATAGTACCCTGTCTAATAATTCTCCCTTTGTGTTTCTATTAAAATACCTGAAAATCAAAGGAATATAAAGATATCTTTAATTCTTCCACTATTTGCCCAAATGGTTGTTTCTGTAATTTGTAATAAGATGTTATAAAAGGGTTTAAGGGACTTAACTGCATTCATTTAATTTTTAAAGGTAGCTGGTGGAACTGTTTCACATCAGGTCAGCTTCTCCTATTTCAATGCATTTAATGCCCTTTTGAATAACATGGATCTTGTTAGGAAGATATACAGTAATATAGCAGGTACAAGAAAAGATGTTGAAGTCACAAAAGGTAAAGTATACTTCCTACATTTTATTAACTTTTTAGTACTGTCTAGTTTGTGATCTAGTGTTGCGTATGGGTTAAGGCAAGTCAGAAGCTGCAGTAGTATGTAAGGTTAGGGCTACTGTGAAAATGTTTAAAGAATGATTTTCATCTTCACAGGCTTGTAATGATTTTCAGCTAGCTTAGGAGAGGAATCAGGAGTCTGTCAGGAGCTTTGTTGACCTTATTAGTTTGAATGGATAACTCAGAGTCACTATATGATTGAGGATTTTACCACTCATTGAAGGGGATGCATGGTTACTTAGAAAGTTCCTAGGAAATGTGATAGAATGGTTTAAATTTGAAAATTCATCATCAGTAATCTCCATGCTGTTTTAGCTCTAGTTACTTTATTAATGATTAAATCTTTTTTAAGAAAAATGGTTATAATTGACAAATTTTCTTATTTGCCTGAGAGTTTTTATGTAAAGTTTATGTCTGTTAGGACATAAGTAATCCCTGTGCATATGAAAAGTCAGCATATTTCAGTTTTACCACAGGCATGAGTGGATTCCTTTAGTAGTCATTTTACGACAGATTTTATCATTGATTTTTGGTGGGGGGGGGGATCAGCCAGATCTATGTATGGTAAAAAGTGTGCCAAGCTCCCTGTTTTTCTTCTTTGTTTATGTTCATATGCTCTGCATACCTTCGTTCCTAAAGGAAAGCATAAAATGCATGTCCTCATCCTCCAAATTGTGCTAACAAATTGCCTAGCAATGGTTTTTGATGCAGATTCATAAATACATCTTGCTTGGATTTGTGTTGTGAAAATAAGTGAATGTTTTCACCGCTCAGACTTGTTTACTGTAGCTTACCATTTATGTTGGGGACATGTCAAGTAATTTGGCTAGATGAATACCTAAGCTTGGGTCATTCAGAGCTAGCAGGGAAAGAAATGTGGACATGATGGCAGTTGATGAGTCAGTTACCCTTAAAGCTGTGAATAATGGACAATTATTTTGTTCCGTTCTATCTTGCAGAACTTCATAAACAAGAATCTCAAATTGTGGGTGTGGTTTTATTAAGCGTGCTAATATGAGAATTTTTGTTGACTTTGATGAATTCTTACTGTAAATCAGAGTTATGGAGTTCAAACATACTCTGTGTTGAAAACGCCCATTGAAGATAGATGTTCTAAAGATATATTTTTCCCTCTGCATTATGGATTTTGCACCTTGGTGATAGATTTCAGTTTTATGGTAGAAAAGTTACGTGTGAGCATTTAAGGAGAAACTTTGACAAATAACACAGTTGCATTATTTTTCTTTCCTTTCTAAATCCAGAGGAATTTACCCACTCTGCAATACGTTCTGGGCAAGTTACACCGCTGGAAATAGATATTCTGTACCAACTTGCAGACTTACACAGTGTTACTGGGTAATATAATAATTTTTTATGATTATTATTTTACTGTTTTCTTTGTGGAAACTCTTCATTTTCATCCTAATTTTAAAAGGTTGTGCCTTCCATTATATTTCACTGCAGTGATTTATTCTGTGTAAACTGTTGTTGGTGTACACATGAGTTTTATAAGTGAATTGTGTACATTAAGCACAATTATTAATTTTCATATTATAGTTATACATATAAAACAGCAAAATACTCCAAAAAGGCTACAGTAAAGTGGTATTGTTAAATTTAAATTATTGATGATATGTACATAGGTATCTAATGCATGTGAAATGTTAGATAGGAATACCTAGAAATAGTTTAATTTGTGTATTATATCCTTTATTACTAGTAATCAAGAATTTACTACTAATCTAAGCCCCCTTTATCTCCACTTAACAAGCTACAAGACAAGAATGCCCTTTTAATTCTAAAGATTCTTCATGGCAGTGCAGCAGACTTCTTACATGTGCATTCAAATATGACAGGTGTTCTCTTCTAATGCAGGATGTATTCTGTGGAGTGTGGCCAGGAATACTGTATTAAAGGTTTTTGATGTTTTAGCTAACAGTAATGTCCTTTTCTGTGCCTTTTGTAAAGGCGCTTAACTTTGGCAGATATTGAGAGAATAGCACCGCTGGCCGAAGGTGCATTGCCTTACAACTTGGCAGAGCTCCAGAGACAGGTAGGTAGATGTCATATATGCAATAAAATTAGTGACATCAGGTGAACGTTTCAATATATTTGCATATGGAAAATAAGAATAATACACTTAAACCAGATTCCTAGCAAGTGAAATGTGCTATATAGCTAGAAAGATAGACATTAGGCAGAATGTTGAGTATGTGCCTAAATAAGATGCTGGATGTCATGTTGAAGGATGGCCTGTTTAGGTATGGGCATGTATAGATACTTGGATTCCTTACTGTGAATACATATGTTCATTCTTGAAAAGGCTTTCAATAAGTAATCTAACTGTAATTCTAAATTTTTTTGGTGGTAGAAATATGAGTATTAGATGCAAGGCTTATAAATATATTCGCTTTTTTTGGGAAAAATTGGATGATCTGATTGGCTTAACCATTTATCTAAAGTGATAATTGAATTTTACTGCACTTTTTGACTGTCCAACCTATGCAGTATGAAAGGGGAATTCAAATTTATTGGGACTGATGGAGAGGGTATAATTAGAAGATGAAAGACACCACGGTAAAATGTTAAACCTCTGTTTCACCAGGCTTACATTCATATTTGCTAGCTTTGATTTTATCATAGTTGCCTTATTAAACATATACATGTATAGTGCAGCACAAGAGTTCCAGACTGTGAAGTAGGATTTTGAATATAAATTCTTACTTTGATGGCTCTTTTTGTACTCCAAGAATTGAAGATCTGGGGCCAAACATTATACCACTATCTAGCTGTTTAGACTTTCCACCACAGTTACTGGGTACCATACTGCTCACTTTGAGGAGTATAGCTTCAAGTGTTGTGTTAAAAATAAATCCAGATTTTGGTGGCTTATCTTCACTGTATCCTTAGTTTATCATATAATCAGAGAAGCTTTCATTTGAAGGCAGACCTGTCTCTAATGCTAGTGAAGTTGTGAATTAAACTTTGCCTTAACCTGCATCCAAGACTGAACTTGAAGTACTGACAATATTGATGCTCGCAACATAATGGGGCATCTGCTGTGCTGCTAATAGAAATGTTCCATTCCAGATATATTTTAGGGAAACCCTTTTCTGGAGCATTTTGTTGGTGACTGCTCTCACAAGAGTAGTTCAGGGGCAATTAATTCAGCTGTTAATAATGGAAGGGTAATCACTCAAGAAAATCCTTGAAACAGTTATGCAGCCAATTCAGAAAGGAAGACATAGATACATGGTGAATTATATGGCTGCAAACATAAAGTACAGAGGCCAGTTGTATGTTAGTGTTTATTATTAAAAAAATAGGATCTGATCTTAAATGTTTCTGATGTGCAATTTTTATTTTTACTGTTAGAACTTTACAAGAAATTGATTTTCTACCCAGAGCCCTCAAGTAAGCTTTACAAGAAAATGCAATAGTGTTCATTTGAAGCAGTGCGTTTTGTTCTAAGGATGTCTCCACACACCCCTTCCCTCTGTAATATACAAAGGGAAGTAGGTTGTCTTAATTCTTAAAATGTTGTATGAGCATGTCGCATAGTTTTGACTAAATACATCTGTGTCCTCAGTAGATAAATATATATTTTCATCCTGAAGGTTCCCATTTTCTTACAATGTTTAAACAACTCAAATTCTCTCTCATTCAGTCTGTGTTAAAAGTTTGTGGGGTGCCTATCAAGCCATCCAAAGGGTTCGATTCCCAAGTGGGCATAGCCTGGCTTGGGGTTGGGTTCTGCTCCCAGCTGCCCACACCTCACTTGGCAGGCAGGCAGCTGAACTTCGTATGAGTCAGCTGCTGAGTGGCCATCTCTTGACCTCAGCATGTATGGCAATCTGAAAGTGTTAAAATGCTGCTCCTGAATCCCAGTGATGCAGCCATCGATTTCCAAGTAGCAATAACTTTTTCAGCCAATCCAAGCTACCTCGTCTCCCACAAAGTGAAATTCAGCTTCCCTACTCTGGTGATGCCACTGATGGGTAGTGCTGCTGCAGGGCGGTCTGAGATACAGCAGCAGCTTAGTGACAAAATTACATGTGCCTTGTTTGCCATGTGAATGTCTTGTGTTTGCCAATATATGAGGGGCCCCAGGAATCTGTCTGAACGTGAAAACTTGCATTTATAAAGCCTTTTATTTCTCAGCTCACTTTTTACGTGTATTGCAGAGATCCATTAAGCAGTTATGTCCCCTACAAAATCTAGGTTATGTATTGGTGACAGGAAGATTTTGAATTAATTCTGCTGCTATAGTTGAATAATTGTCCTATACAGAATATAGCAAGTCTTCCATATATGGGACTTGGAGTGTATTTTGGTTATTGTTATTACAGGTGAATTTGATAATTCACTTCTCTTTCACACAGATTGGTCTGAAACCGAGTCTGGTCTGTTCTTAATGTTACTGCTCCCTTGTCCTAAGGTGATTAGACACAATCTGAGCCAAAGAAATAAGTGTCCAAAATCTACTTAGCAGTAACAGCCTTCTATAAATTCACCAAGATAAGAACGATGGAATGGCTGATGCAAAAATGTGTACACAATGTATATCCAGACTAATGAAAAATATTTTTAATGAAGTTTGTAATTACATTCCAAACTATTGACTTTGGTTTTAATTGGTGTATTTTGTGGCACTTACCTTTCTGAGTAAACAAAATACTGACTTGATTTGTCTTGCCAAAACTAAGAAACTTCTATTACCTTTGCAGCTTGGCACTGTTATAAAATGAGCTTATTTATTAAAGTTTCATCACTAGAACAGAATATACTCTTTTTGTGCTCTTTGAGTTATACATTATATTTTCATCCTATTGTATGCTCTGTGTTAAGAGAGCACATCAGAAAGCAAAGTAGTTTTGTTTCTTTGTTTTGTAAGGAATAGTCTTTTACTAGACCTTATCCTAAGCTATCCTTGTATTACCTTATGTAAGTAACTGTATTGGTAAATTGAAAGATATTCTGGAAGAGAAAATATTGTTCCAGTCAGTTCCAGCTATCCCTGGAAAATGAAAACAAGTTTGTAATAAATTTTATGAGATTTAAAAATCCCTTATTAAAGGAAAATCTAAATTTTTGCATAAGCTCACTCTATCTTTGTAGATTTGGTGGAAATGGAAATTAGCTTGCTTTCAATCATGTTTACTTTATTGTCAATTCTTTCATTGTGAAAGATTTTCTTAAAGCCGAGCAGCTGAAAATCCTATGAGTATGACAGCTACAGCAATTTTCTGTTTATAAATATTCATGCTTTGAAAGCTATAGCATTAATTACATTCATTTGCATATCCATCTGAACACACAAGTAAGCTGCAAACTTTGTGGACACTTATTTAATAATATAAAAGTGCCATTTCCTTCACAAAGAATTTGATTTTTAACATCCAGTGACATATTCATTAAGATTAATGTCTGAATGTGATTTGTGATTGGTGCTTAGAAGAAAAATAACAACCTTAAAACAGCTAAAAGGAAGCAGGTGTGCTAAACTAGAAGAAATATTTTGTGGAATGAGAATGAGTCCTGTTTCTAAGCCTTTTTGGGTAGTATTATTGTGTGTGTCTTTTATTTACATAGAATCAAAAGAGATAGCCAGGTTATTTGGGTTTTATTGTGGGTTGTTTTTTTTTTTAGATCAGAAAAAGTTAGTGTTTTGAGACTAGTAAAGCCATTCTTCAGGTTTATTCCTTATATTTGCTTGTAAAGGCAATATGTTTGATTAATATTTATTTATGCTGTTCCACATGTACACTTTGTAATTTTGGTCCTCTGCAGAATTTCTCTGATCTTCTGTCTTGTGGAAAGAAATGGTAGCTGTATCTTTCTCTTCTGTGGAATAAAACATATAAAGTATAATTCATGTTATTTGCAGGTAGTGACTTCATCTTAATCTCCTAGTTTTTTTTCTTATATTGTGTACATACAGCATAACATTATGCAGCAAAGGCAGGTTTTGCACAGTGAAAGTAGCTTTCACTGAGGTACATGCTGCCTTTCTGTGGATATTTGACTTTCCAGAGCTTCAGTAAGATGAGCATAACTTAGTTAAGTAGCCTTGGTGAGTTAGCTGTGAAATATGCATGTGGCAATCTTTGTGGTGAATTCATAATGTGCAACAGAGCAAAGCCTCCTTTAGCAGTCTGAGGTCTGGGTACATTCCAGTTATGCTGTCAGGAGCGCGTCTGCTAACGATACACAGTACTTTTAAGAGAACAAGCTTTATGTTTGTGAGATGGGCTTTAGTATCTGCTTTAATATGGAATTTAAAAGGTAGTGTATTGGCCCCTTATAACCCAGAAAAGTTATACTGCCTAATATAAATTCTTCTCTAATCCTCTTACTTATGCTCGGAAGAAAATTTGGCCCATCTTGCATACTTTATAGTGCAAGTTTGCAGACTGTTATATCTTGTTTACCAGTTACCTTGTTTTGAATAACCATCTAATAATATCAGTTTCTGCAAATATTTGTCTATGCAGGCTTGTATGTAAATACAAGCAAATCTGATTACACTTTCTGTCTACTCTTTCTTGACCGTAGTTGTTTCATTTATTCTAGGAATATGTAAAGAAGAGTATTTTCTGAAAGCAATGTTTGAAAAATGTTTCATTAATTAGGTGTAGTGAAAGTTAGTGATATTTTTTTCTCTCCTTAACGTGAAGCTACCAATTTTTATCCAATTCTTTCTATAATGCCATAAAAGACAGTACATTGCCATCTTTGTTTTCCCATGCAGATTTTCAAGCATTCTTTTTTCTTTTCCTCACACAGCAATCTTTTGGAGAGTTTGGCAGGCCTATCTGGCTCCAGGTGGCTGAGTCAGCTTATAGGTTCACTTTGGGCTCAATTGCTGGAGGTGAGTAATGTTTCCGGTTTTAAGCTTGGGTTAAGGACTGTCTTGTCAGACTGCTTGATCTCATCTAAGGTGTATTTCTTGGCTATACACATGAAGAATTGGAGGGTGGAACTGCTTCTCGTTGTGTCGTTAGTGTTTTATTCCTTATCATTTCTGTTGTAGTATTGCTCTAAAGTCCTCTGAAATTCTACTCCAGTAATTGACTTCCTTACTAGTAATTAAGATTAGTTTTCTTTGTTCTGTGCAACTTGGTTTATACAACAGTGTAATCCATTCTGCTTGAGACATTTTTCTAGACTTTCTGTATTTTCCTTTCTTACTCACAATGTATATATTCTTCGTGTTGAAATAAATGTTGTAGGAAGTCATTGTAACAATTATATACTACACCAAGAATGATGCAGAAATAGTACTCCAAATGCTTTCTTACAGCTGTTGGTGCTACTGCAGTATATCCCATAGACCTGGTGAAAACTCGTATGCAGAATCAGCGATCCTCTGGCTCAGTTGTAGGAGAATTGATGTATAAAAACAGCTTTGACTGCTTTAAAAAGGTTTTGCGTTTTGAAGGCTTTTTTGGTCTATACAGAGGTAAGTGAATAAAAGCTACAAATATATCAAGTTAGAGATTTTCTGTTTGGGTGGGTTTTCGGTTTGTTTTTAATACCTCAACAGCTTGCTTGTTATTGCAAAACCAGGAAACTTGTTAGCATATACAATTTTGCTTCTTTTTTTGTAGAGGTGGGTTATTTATCTTACCTTGAACACTGTCATAAACAATTGCTGGGGAAAAAAAATGGGCATATTTCTGTTACTGATTTGTGACTTAGGTTGGTTAAAGTCCTAATTTCTGAGGTGTCTGTTATAGACATGATTGCTGCCTTGCAAACTGAGGATTTTAACTTTTGGCTGGGAACAAACATCAGGAACAGATTAGCATCTGAGGAATAAAATCCATTGTACTACAAATATTTTTGTTAAAAGACAAGAAACTCCTTTTGATCTGTATCTGTTAAACTGGATGCCAGATCCATGCTTTTCCAGGTAGCGGGCCTTGTTTTATGATTTTTTTCCTGTGAACAAGAAATTACATCCTTCAATGCTCTTGCATTATGTTTTTCTGTTTTACTTTAAAGTATCAACAGTGGAACTCATAAAAGTTTCAATTTAAAACAAGAAAAAAAATTCTTCTAAAATACAGGTCAAGAATTCAGAGAAACTTTTTGTCAGATTGAAAACTGTCTTAGATCATGTTTTAGCTTAGAAGATTCTGAATGGGTTTTTGGCACATTAATAAAGATAATTTACATAGAGGGTACATGATAGCCAGTCCTCTAAAATTGGTATTTAGTTGTATTCTCTATTTTTAATTGTCATTTCATGTAATGTAATGGAGTGCACAATTTTCATAAGGATCAGTAAAGTAGCATTATTTGGCACAATTTTTTTTTAGTTGGAGCAAAGTCACTCACTTCTGTGATGGTCACAACCTTCTTTTCTGCTTGGCAATGTGTTGTCAGGGAAAGGGCAGTGTCATTTAAGGACAGAACCTGAGACGTTTTTGTATGTCAAAGTCTGTGGATTCTGGCTTAAGATATTTTTGTAATCTTGCAGGATTTTGCAATGCAGTTGAATAGTGGGAGGAATATGTCAGTGAAAATGTTAATGAAAGAGTTGCAATCTCTGTAAATTATGTCTTACTAGTAAATTGTTTTCCTTTTTTTGTTGCTAAATCTTCTGCAGAAGCAAATACTCCTTGTGTTAAATTTATGAGACCATTTCTACGGTGGTGTTCTACAGTACTGTTTTCTTCCTCTTCCTCTTCCTGCCCCCTTCCCCCCACCCTCCCCAGCCACAGGGTTTTGTACAGCAGCTTCTAAAATGGATTGTTTGATTTTATTTTTTTCCCTAACATTCCTCAAACACTTTGAAATCAAAGCAGATTCCACCGATGAGTTAAAAACAATGCTTTACTCTGGAGAAAAAATGTGCTTGTTTGAAACAATGCCAGCTAGTTAAACTTAATCTGTTTAATAAATGTCTTTAAGCAAAAGTTCATGTAGTTGTTTTGAAAATGTTACACTAGATAATCAGCATGTTACTATAGGTCTTGGGTCCAATGAATTAGACGGTCTGTGGAACAACAGAAACATTTATGTTGTGGGTGCTGTGGGGTCTGTTACTGGATTCTTACATTCTTGAGCTGGATTATCCTAATTGTATTGTAATACAACAGTACCATGTAGTCATTTACTGCAGTTTAAAAATCAGATCTGAGTGCCTACTGAAAAGTTAATACTTCAAAATAAAAACCTAAAATTTTTGGTCCAGAAAATTATGACACTTTTAAATTCTGGCATCCACCTTCAGAATTAAGAAAGTATTTTCTAAGGTCCCTTACTAGACTTTGCAGGGTCCCAGGTTCTCTGGCACACTGAATGTGTGTGCCCAGCAAGTTCAGCTGCATAAGCAGAAGGGTTGGGTGATTGTCTTGTGGTGTTTTGTCTGGCAGTTTTGGGTTTTTAAAGTATAGGCACTGCAGAGCTGGATTTTCATTTCATCGTAGATCAGAGATTCAGGCTGGGAGGGCAGCATTTCTTTTTGTTATTGTCAACCTTTCTTTGTATTTAATAACTACCTTTCCCTGGCATAGTAAGTCTGTAAATCACACAGAAAGTACCATGTTGGAAGAAAACACTACACTGCATATATTAACTGCTGCACTTTCTATTTAGGCACATTTGCACTGAGCTTCCTTTTAAGGAGGCAGCATAAGAATTCTGCAGGCTGAGTACTTTTGGGAATTTTGAACATACTTTATGAATTTTTAGCTGTTATTCTTTTCACTTAACAGATAGTGGAAGGCTTCATTGATGTAGTTTTGTTGCTGTTATCTGATATTTAGTACAATTAGCATGGGTTTTTTTTTTGTTAGCTAACTGGCAAACACTTTTGACAAATTGATATTCCCTAACCATGGAATGGCATTAGGAAGTGACTACTTCTAATAAAAATAAACCTTTTAAGTTTTATATTCTATACATATGCCACAATTACTGTGGAGAAAATGGATTTAAAAATAACATAGTTATAATCTTCTACGTTAGAACGTTAAGACTGCCATCTACTGATTTTTTTTTTCCTTAAACCTATTAGTTCCTAGAAAAAGTGTATGTGCTTTTTGTCAAATGACAGTTCATTTTGATAGTAGTTATTTTCTGGGAGCAAGGGCCTTTTCAAAATTGGTTTCTGTCCACTAATGCTTCCTCTTGGTGAGATAAAAAATACGTAATAGTAATAGGGTTTAAAGAAGTTTATGCTATCATGTTGGACTGATCAAAAGAAAATTCTTTATATCCTTAGTTGACTGGAGCCTTCAGAAAACTCAGGTTAGTGAGTCAAGTAGAAGTGAGCTGAGGATTTATCAGTTGTATATATCCCACAATTACTCTCCTATTTTAAAAAGTAATTGCAAGTTTTATGGGAAAATAAAGGGGCTGAAAGTCAGACAAACTCTTATGCAATAGACATATCCAAGATGCATGTTCAGTCCTTGCCCTTTTTTTCCTTCTGTACAGCAACAGCATCAGGCTTCACTTGGTTGTGGAAGGCAGATCTGGTCACCCTTATCATTTTCAACAGAAAACTTCATATAAAATTGTACTGGTGTGAATATTCAGTACTCTAGCAGCATCTTATACATAAATGCCATCTACCTCAAATGATATCCCACGTGCAGAAGGGATTTCTGTAGAGGGCTTATAAAATACTATTTTCTCTGTTAGGAAGATAATGCTGTGTCTTATGATGTCTTTGTTTCTATAGGCTTGTTACCACAGCTGATAGGTGTCGCTCCAGAAAAGGCTATTAAGCTAACTGTACGTATCTTTTTTCTTCTTTTTTTTTTTTTAATTGCTTGGCATCCTTTTGTTTGTTAACATGTACAGGTTTTATTTCCTAAAATGTGTGAAAGATGGCCACTTACAAGTACTCTAAAATATATATATCTGTGTGTGTGTATGTATATGTATGATCACAGATGTACTTGATAGATGTTAATAAGGAGGAAAATAAGTTAAAATTGTGTATGATGTGTCTTTATTAGGTTAATGACTTTGTCAGAGACAAATTTACTAAGAAGGATGGTTCCATTCCACTCCCTGCAGAGGTCCTTGCTGGAGGCTGTGTAAGTATCTGTCCTGTATTCCTTGGAAAAATTGATTCATAGTCACATGCAGTATAGTTGGAATGACAGTTAATGGTTATACTTTGTCAATTTGAACACAACTGCTGCTTTTTTTGCTCCCAGTCACAAGAACTGAAAAAAACCCCAACAAATAACTTTTTCTGTTTGGAAAGGTTTGCGTGCATCTGAGTTGAGTTCCCTTGTAATTAATGTAACGACTTCTTTTGCCCACAGTTTCTAATTTTCAGTTTCAGCAGTAGTATTATTCCCAGTAAGCTGAAAGAAGGATAGGTGCCTTTCCATACTTTTGCTTTGTGTTGGCGTTCATGGTTAGTTTGGTAACCTGAGATACAGGTAGTCCTTGAGAGTGGATTATAGAGATAGATAATCTATCCTTGAGTATCCTGTAGTGAGTGAGTGGGGAGAGTTGCAATAGTTCCAAAAGTCTTAATTTCTTGCGGAACATTTTGGGAAGGAAAAGAAACACACTATTCAATTTGGTACGTGTGAATTTTTAATGAATATCTGGAAATACTGAAAAGTGTAGTCTTTCTGTTAACAGGTATGAATGAATTTTCTGTTTAAAGAACTTTGTATAAAAATGCAGCTACATTATTCCAGACACTAAATCCATCACCTAAATACAGTTCAGAAACAAATTGTGTTTTTGTTGAGATTGAGGACTGTAATTCAGCAATCTGTAAGTGGTTTGAATTTATATTGATGATAGATTTTTTTTTTGTTTTGGTTTGGTTTGCACATTGGCTAATTTCATTTGTGGGATTCCCCAACAGTTGTTAACCCTATAAAATGTTTAAGGCTTGAGTTAAGTTTCTTTTGTAGTGGAGAACACTAATAACTTCCAGTTGACTAGGCTGACAGGCTGGTATAAAACCTCCTCAGCTTACAACAAAACCCGGGGCAGAAAGGTTGTTGACCTCTGCAAACTTTTAATTCAAAGAAGCAGCCCTGAAGGGAGGCTGCTTCTAGTTCTGCCTGATTGAATTTGGCAGCCTGGTACATGCTTGATTCTTCACCTGTCAGTGTACAGAGTTTATTTTCTGAGAAATGTGAGAAAGCAGCTGTGATGTATAGCAAGCAAAAGACAAACCTGTTTCTGGAGAGCTCAAAACCACAGAAAGCACATGCAGGATATTTATAACAGAAGTAAATATAATTCATTGGTGTTTTTCTCTGTGTTGTGCTTAAACACATAAATAAAATAAAACATAATAAGTTTTATTATATTAAATTATTTGTACTGAAATATATAACATTAAATTCAATCTACAGTAGTGGCTTTTGCACTTCCTGGTAGGTAGTCTTTTTTCAAAATAACTTTATTGACTTAGTGCAGAAAACATGCAAGTTTTGAGGAGAAATCTGAGTCTCAGATAAGGTTTCAGAAATTTGGATGTTTCTGTGAAGCTGAGCAGATGTATAATTTGTCCAAACACAACCCTTTCTTTTGTCTGATTGTCTTAGCTGGTATTCTCATCTCATTTTTCAGGATAATACTTATCTCAATTTGGGAGAATTTTAAACAGAGTTGGCATATAGGAGAGGAGTTGGCCACAGTTTAGCAACCTCAGGGATTCTTATTTCTTTGCAGGCTCTTCTGGATCATCGGGTACCTTACCAGTTGATGACACTTCTGTCTGTACTGCTGCTTATTTCCATTTTAGCAAGTTCACATATTCCTAAATAATCAGAATCTCTATTAGCAAGTTAATTCAAAAAGTCTAAAAGTATCAGTTGACTAAAACAGTAGCAAGTTGACATATTAGTCCTTCTCATCCTTAGTCCTTTTCACCCTCATTGTGACAGTTTTTTTCTCTGGTGACTTGCTTGGAAATAAGCATTGATCTTTGACCTTCTGGTGTTCATTATATACTGTTTTTCTACAAAATGTTATGAGACATCACCAAGAATTACATCCAGGGAAGTGCCACATGTAAGCTTAGTTCATTTCTATGTGCAGGGCATGCAAGACTTTCTTTTTGGGTGATGCTACTTTTCTTCTTAGATTTTTCCTTTATTCCTTCTCCCTCTGTTAGTAAAAAAATGATAGGCTACTGTTTGGGTTTTATATATGTGCCAAAATTATTCTTCAGCATCTGGATTTAGGTAAATTGTTTTTTGTGGCTTGTCTTTGTATGACTCCTTAAATATTTTGCCAATAGCATGATATAAATACAGGCTAAATTCAAAACATGCTTTTCACTTTGCCATAACATCAGAAGAAACAGCATTATACCCGTATGTAGTTCTGAGTGATGTACTTCTTACTGTCTCTGACCATAAACCTGCGTTTGTTGTAGGTTTGTTGCCTGCGTTTAGTGTTGAACCTTCTCCTGATTAGCATGGCTTTTCATGGCTTTTCATGGCTTTTTCATCATTTCTGGTATGGAACTCATAGTGGTTAAGCAAGATGAGCAAGCCCTATTTTCAGTCATTTTATAGTTTCCTGCAGAGGCCTTCCTGACCTCTGAAGGCCCACCCTCTTGTAAGCTGTACAAAAGCACATTGTGCGTGCAACAGTTCTCAACTATGAGCAAAAAAATTCTTGTGAGGAAGTGATGGCAACCTGGGAAAGTCTCCAGCAGAGCTAGCAAATTCTCCTCTGGATGGCAGTGCCTATCAAAACCTGTGTATGAAGTTACAGCCTTCTAGGACCCCTGCGTGAGGACAGGTGAACATCAAGACGGGTGAACATAAAGACAATAGCGATTCAAGAGGAGCTGCATAGGCTGTGTAGCTCCCGAGTGTCTGCAAGAAGAGCTGAACCATCCAGCAAAGGTGCATGTCCTCCTCCAGAAACGGTAACTCTTTGGTCAAAATCTTACTTCCCAGGGTTATGGAATAAACTCCTGTTCTGAGCAAGAGGAAATTTCTTCATTCTCATAGCTGTTAACAAAGATGTCTGCCCATGAAGCAGCCTGTTTATATGGTCAGTGTTGTCTTTTCCTTCCTTACTGCAGGGCAGGGACCTCCCACAGGCAGCCTGTGCCCTGTGCTCCTTGAAACCTACCTGCTAGCTGCTGGGCAATGTAAATGTCATTGGGAAGTGTAGGGTCTGCTCTCTCAGAGCCCAAATATTCCCAGCTGCTCCCAAGCTGCAGCTGTATTTGAAATCTGCAAAACAGCTATGTGGGGCAGCTCAGTTACAGCGGTCAGGTCATACCTGTCAGTGAAAGGGCTCTGGTCCCTGATGGATGAAACCAATATCCCATCTTCCTGCCTTCCCAAGAGTACGCTGGCTTGTTAATTATCAACAGCACTATCCACGCTTATGCATGTTCAGAGCAAATAATTTCTTTCCCCACTGTTACTGTAATTGAATTAACGTTTCATTGTGCGTTCCTGCCTTTGGAGTTTTCAGCTACCATTAGCCTTGAATTGCAGGGAGACAGAGTGAGGCTTTGGCAGTGCTTTCCTGTACCCTGACAGTGCCTAAGTAAGCAGGGAGTGCACAGCTGATAGGAACAGTGCTTCTCAAAGAGCTCACATGCATGACATGACGTGTGGGGAGTACATCGTGAAGGGTAAGGTGCTGTAGGGCAACTTCATCCTCAGTTGGGAAGTGATGTTGAAGGAGATATCCAGTGCTGTGTAAATGATTCATAAGCACTCTTACAGTAGGCAAAGGTGCTGTGATTTTAAGTTGCAACACCTATGAGTTCCAGAAGAAGAAACAGATCCTTCCCTCAGTGTGACGTGCATGATGCTTAGGATTCATCCATCCAAAATGCTGTTTTATCAGAAAGACATTTCCAGTTTGTGCTGCAGGGAGGAAGAGGATGTTGGGTGCCAGGTAGAAGAAGGGTCCAAGAACCTTTCTTGGCAGTATAGACAATGCATCTGTTGAGATTAGGGGTTGGAGTATGGGTATGTGTCAAAAACTTATTTTTTAAAAAGAATTTTAACTGTTACTGTTTTTATTTAACAAACAGAAAACAGCATTTTAGCTGTCAGAATACTTTTCCATCAAAATCTTGAAGATACTCTGCTTCTTTTAATATGCTTTAAACAACGTTAGAAGTAGAATTAAATTTCACTGTTTTGTCTTGATCTCTGTTTTAAGGGACATTTAATGTGAGGGAGAAAATGATTGTTTTGTAAAAGAGACAGTAAGCTTACTGTAGGTGCATGAACGACGACATGCACGACTTGAGAAAGAAGTGCAAGTTCTTTTGATGTTTTTAAACCAGACTGTTTTAAGTAACATCTTTTAGCTGCTTGTATGGGACATACTTGTGGTCCAGGATGTGGTGGTTTCAAAGAGGAAGGAAGGAAGGGCTTGAAATAGGCCTCTCCCCCTTTGTAGCATATGCCTCCTGGGTGGAATTGGAAAGGGCAAGAGGTCTCATGTTGCAGGGTCACTTATGTATTTCCTTCAGCCTTTGGCATGTCACGGGGCGTTTGCTGTGGGATCTTAAACTACATCTTTTCTCTCATAACCTTTGCTGTCAGATTTAGTTCCTTTATTTGCTCCTTGTAGAGTTATTTTACATGACATTAAGGTTAAGTAGAAGCTTTTATTACTGGTATTTTTGATGTGTATGAATAACCTCCATTCAGAAACAAATTTGTCAACCTTTTTTAAAGTGTCCGTTGTAATTTATGTGCGAAGAGAAGTTTTTATGGGGGAAAAAGTCTAGATTTAGTGCACCTTTTCCAAAAGAAATTCAAGGACTGCAGTGTATACCTCTGTGTATGTATATACGTACATGTGTAGTTAACATCCATAGCTGACAGCCCAAGTAAGATACTTTGAAAAAGACTGATGATGATTGCCAATGATTTGCACAGAAGCACAGAGGTTTCTGTTGCAGCCCTGCATGCTGCCAGTTTATATTTGGAGATCCTTTGTGTCATTCTCCTCCACACCTCCTCCTTGGCCAGGCAGCATATTCTGCCTCACTTGTCCTTCCTCTGCCAGAGAGGCAACACTTTGCTTAAATGAAAACACGAACAAAACCCAACCCTTACATTCATTAAAAATACCCCACAATAAAAAAGCGAGTTTCCTTGTGTTACATGGTCTCTACTAAAGTCAGTGCTTGTCTTGCCTGTACTTGGGGTATGCATAAGGACCTAACTCCTTCACACAGCTCCACTGAATTCAGCATTCCTCTTCGTGTGGATCAAAGCACTGCTGTGCAGAAAAGTTTGCTGAGCTCCAAGTATGACAGAATGAAAAGTGAAGACTTGGATAGAAGTGCACATTGCTAATAGGGTGTGTTTCACAGGGCATCTGGACAGTTACAGCACTTTCTGAGAAAGCTGGCTTTTAAGAAGTTTGTCGCTGCTCTAAATACTAAATATTCACAGTGTTAATGCAATTAAAGCGCTTTTCTGCTGATAAGCATATGTTAGAGTTGTCTAATTTATTTTGCTCAATAACGCGATATTCAAGTTGTATCTTCAAACTGTCGTAATATATGATTCTGTATTAACTATATGCAGTTGGTAACATTGTCTATATAACTAGTATTGCTACTAAACTATTAAAATGTATTGTGTTTAGTCTTTTCGTTTCTGTGTCAGAAGAGGGCTCTTGCTGATGTTAGTAGAAAGGTAGGCAGTTGTGTGCCTGGGAGAGGAGGATGTTAATTGCAGGAAGATTGAATTCAGGGTAGAAAATAGAAATGTTTACAATTGGCCTATTTATGTGGGTGTTAGGCAGATAGGAAGAGTTATTTTGGCTGCTCTACAGGATGTACTAATTTCTAACATGAAAAATAAAAAGTGGAATTGTATTTGTATATGCAAGCAATGCATATTAGATAGGCAGGTAGCTGGCATTTGTCTAGAAGGAGTGAATTTCTAGCTTAGCATCTAAATTTAAAAGTTATTTGATTTTTTGTGTGGTGCATTGTATTATGCAGTAACAGCATTCTGCTTAATGCTTTATGTACCAGAATTATTTTTATAATTTATGCAGGGAAATGGTAAACATTTGAAATTGGTTTTCTGCTTAATGCAATACGAACAAAAAACCCCCACATGGTTATTGTTTAACAGAGCTTGCCAGATGTGAATTACATAAATTTTATTTGGATTGGAACTTTCCTAGCAGTACACCATTTCATCTTGCTTGCATAGGAGTGTATGAACTGGGAAGGAGAAGAGATCAGAGCCTGAAGAATGGCTTTGGGCACAAGTGGTGTTAGGTAACTGAGTGAGCACAGTGCAGGAAGTCCAAGGAATAGGGAAGATGGGACCAGTCTGGCTGGCCTGGGAGCTCCAGTGAACTGCCTGATGGGTGTCCACCAAAATGTAGGCTTTGATTTTTGCTGCCAGAGAGGTTAAGAAGGGAATAAAGCGAAGACTAACAACCCAGACCTGTTATTTGAGTGGGAAGTGTTAAAGACAGTAACTACTACAGTGGAGATAATTAATCAAAAGCAGGGGTTGATCTCCCACTGTTTGTGTCCAGGTGCTTTAATAAAGTCATAACAACAATGATTTTAAATGCCAGTATTGAGCAATAAACGGGGCTTGCAATAAAGTGTGCCCAGTAAAGATTTGGTGAAGCGTCAGGTGCTTGAGATTTTGATGCTCATGCCCGCCTTCCTGCCTGAGTACTTGGTCGTTCTTGGTAAGAGCTGTGGAGGTTTGCAATGCTCTTTTGTCTCAAATCTAGAATAACTCGTGGGGTTACTGACTCCTGAGGCAGGCTTCAGGGCTAATATAGAGTTTTTTCTGCCTGCTGCTGGAGGGAGGAAGATTGTGCTACAGACAGAAAGGATTAGCGTTTGTTAGTTCTGAATCAATTAGCAAAGAACACCATGCTGGCCATCCAGGAGGTGCTGTAGCAGACCATTGATTTTNCTTTAATTGTAGATGCTCTGCATCTTTTTCCTTCACTAAAATTTGATGGGTCGGAGGAATAGATCAGGACTAAGAGGAGCTTTCAAATTGTGAAAGAAATGCTTTTTGTTGTAAAGTTGGCTGTACTGAAGTGGTTTATATGCCATGTTTTTTAAGGAAGTAGTTAATTTTTAAAAATCTGAAAAAGGTGGTTTAGGAAGAGGGGAGAATTAAAGCTTAGTAGCTGGTTTGCCATGAACCACACACACTTCTCCAGAAATGAATGGTAGTACCTACAGCAAACCAGGGAGAAATCCAAACATGTCATTTTAAATAGGTTTACATGCTTCTGAAACTGAACTGTCAGATTGAATTTCTTTCAAATCTGAAATAGAGCTCTTTGAAAGCCTTTGGTTAAAGTTCAGAATCTGAAGCAGCTCAGCCACACTATTGCTAGCAAGTACACA
Source organism: Heliornis fulica (assembly GCA_013399135.1). Classification (NCBI taxonomy): domain Eukaryota; kingdom Metazoa; phylum Chordata; class Aves; order Gruiformes; family Heliornithidae; genus Heliornis; species Heliornis fulica. The sequence continues at coordinate 708,325 of VXBZ01000400.1, read as the reverse complement.
AAATGGTCCTTCAGCACTGCTAGCAGAAAATTTCCCATGTGTGAATCTATTGTGTTCAGCTTGGAGAAGGATACGACTGCTGTTTCTGTCTAGCATCATATTTTGAAATGTTACCTTTCCTATTTAAATTTTATATTTTGTTTCCACTTAGGACAATTAAAGACTGCTAAACAAAACTCCAAACACCTTTTCTAATAATTTAAAATTACACCATTAAATGCAAATTTACCTTTTAAACAGCATCACCACTAAATGCAAATAACGTGTCTACACATCAGTGATGGATTATTATTGAATAAACATAAGGGCTTCTTTGTATGTGTTTGCTGCTCTAGTAGCACAAGTCTAATGATTATTTTAGTTATGTATTTTGTGTAGTATCTGATAGATTTTTAAACATAGCCATGACTTTCAGAAAGTGATGTCGAGGAGAAAAATGGAAACAAACTGGATTAATCCACCTCTGTGGAATACAAGCATGTTTAAAAAATAATTTTTCCTATAAAAACATGATTCCTGATTTGGGGATTTTAATTTACAGACAGGTACTTTATTAAATATCTCGTATTTTCACACAAGGATATCTGTGGGTGCAGAGAGAAGTGAAGGCACTTAGCACCTTGCAAAAGTCAACCTGTCACCACATGCTCTAGTAATGCAATTTACTTTCTTTTTCTATGGGTTTGCAGGCAGGAGCTTCCCAGGTCATCTTCACTAATCCTCTGGAGATTGTAAAGATTCGGTTGCAGGTAGCAGGAGAAATTACTACAGGACCCAGAGTCAGTGCCCTCTCTGTTATAAAAGATTTAGGCCTTCTTGGTCTTTATAAGGTACGTATTTCTGCTTTGAGTGGCTGCATCATTCTGTGCTTTATGCTAAACTTTTACATTGTTGAAACAAAAACTGTTAAAAAGAAATCTTTTGAATTTAAAACCAATCTCTTCCTGCAGGGCAGCCCCATGGCGGAAAAACTGAGGAAAACCCACTTCTATATTAATGGCAGTGGGATACAAAAAAATTCTGCCCCATTCTATCCTTTGGGCTTTTATGCCAAGCTACAGGGAGTCCTGTATTGCAGACCTGCTGGCTTCTGGCACTGATCATTTCATTTGGTGGGGTTTTGTGAAAAGTTTCTTCGCTTTCCCTGTGCGTTTTTCTTACATTTATTTTGAATCTCTGTTATCTCTATTGTTATCTTTGCAGCAGGGTATTCTCTTTGTCTTAATAATTTGACCGCACTGAAACAGTAGTGGAGTTTAGTGGGATTCTGATTTTTAAGAAGTTAAGTGGTGGGATTTGTCAATAACGAATTCCACTAAAAAAGCCCATCCTGGTCTGTACTGCACTGCAGCAGAATGCCAGTCAACAGATTCCTTCCCTGCAGGTATACTTGCTACCGTCATTACAGATCAGGTGTAATGGAGCAGAAGCTATTAGTCTTCTTAAACAAGGAAGAGTGTTTCTTCCTGTATCTTCTGCCAGTGCAAGGGCTAATATGGAAATTCAGCAGTTTACGTTAGCCGTGCAGTCAAAAGACACTTTTTTATGTGCTTTGTCCACAGACCTGCAATAATACTATCAAAATGTGCAAAGTTACTTTTGGAGAGGAAGCTTTTCTTTTGAATCTGGTGGATGAGATTCATGGCCATTATGTTTCCTAAAGCGCATGGGTATTTGGAACAGGGGACAGAATTAACACCTCTATTTGCATTAATTTAACAGTTGGGCTTACTAAAAAATTCTGCTGTTCCTTGGGATGGCATTGACATTTGTGAGTAACTGTAAGGACTCATTTTAGAGCAGAAAGTATCTGCATGAAACATCACTGCAAGAACAAGTTTCTCTTTCTTGGGTCTGTGTAAACCCTGGGGTGTTCGGGCTCTCAGGGACAGAGCTGCTGGGGACTGGCCTCAGGTGGGGCTGCTGTGGGGAGGCTGCTGGCCTGGGAGCGTGCTGGTTGGCGTTGAGGCACAGAGCCGTGCTGTAGCAGCAGGCATGCTGTCAGGGTTTGTAGCTGGGGGTCTTGAGCACATGAGTGAGCTGTGTACAGGAGTTATTTCCGCAGGCGACAGGCCGATGACTGAAGTTACAAGGAGAGTATCGGGTATTCTTGTGGAGTCTCCTTCTGTGGAGATACTAAGAACCTACGTGGACACGATCCTGAGCAACCTCCTCTAGGTGATCCTGCTTTAGCAGAGGTTGGACAGGGTGATCTCCAGACGTCCCATCCAACCGTGATCATTCTGTGATTCTATGAATCTGTTTCATTATGACTGTTCCATTGCTTTTCCAGTGTGCAAAGCTCTGTTAAGGAACTCTGTACTGCCAGATTTTGGCCAGGAGCTACTCCTTGAAGTATTATCATGGGCTGCTAGTTTTGTCTTCTCTACTGAACAGCTTCCATTTTGCAGCACTTCCCCTCTTTTTGCCAACCTTCTAGTGCAGCTTCTTCAGTCAACCAGATGACGATGAGTGGAGATCAGTGTGAGGTCTTCACATCCTCACTTGTATTTTAGTTCTGCTTTTGTTCAGTGGAAAAAATGACATGTGAGGGACTGGTCTGTCCTCTTCCATGGTTGTGGGTTGTCAGCAAGACATAAGGACAGACCTTTGTCAGTTTCTTCATTGCATTTGGACACATCATACATAAAAGGTATTTATCCTAGGTACTGATGTCAGCATTGATGTCATGTATTGCTTGCTAAAATCAGACATGAACCTTGAATCCTCCTCATTCTAGAAACTTTAGATGTGCTTTATTCTTTTTTTCAGGTTCAACCCTACATCATCGGTTTCCTGAGAGACATTTTATTTTCTGTGTTATTTACCTGGTAGATCAAAAGAGTCGGCACTTCCTGGGCTCAGGCTGCTTGCTGGGTGTATCAATTTAAACCTTATTTACAAAATTTATTTGTATTATGCCTCTTTTCTGTGTGACAGGGTGCCAAAGCATGTTTCCTCAGAGACATTCCCTTTTCTGCAATCTACTTTCCTGTTTATGCTCATAGTAAACTGATGCTTGCTGATGAGAACGGCCACGTGGGAGGGCTTAATCTCCTTACAGCTGGAGCCATTGCAGGTAATTTTGCAGAATGTTTTCTAGAAGTAATTTTTCTTTTTAGTTTAGTGAGTAATATTTAATATTCATTCAGTAGCCCCATATAAAGGAAGGGTACTGTACCATTGTATCTGATTTAATCTAAATTTGATCACTGTTATCCTTGGTGGGAGGCGATGTAATTTTGATGAGAGCTAATTACATTTGCATAATGTGGATAAACAGCGTAATGCAGCTCAGCAACTTGTAGTCAAATTTGATCTGTCTGTCTCAATGGGGTTTTACTTGTTACTGTGCTCTCAGAGTTGAAGGCTAATTTGAATCTTTGATGAACATAAAACGAGATATCATAAGAGCTAAGAAGAAAATGACTTGCCTAGTTTTGGATTCCTGAATAACTGAGAAGAAACTTTGTTCAAATGTAATTGCTAAAAATAGGGCATTAGTTTGTGAAGAAGCTGAAGTGTCATCCTCTGAAATTTAAAATAGTTTTAAGGCTTCTCAAAGATGTTTAGTGTGAAGAGAACACGCAGCTGAGATTAAAAGATTTTACTAAATGGCAAGTGGCATAAACGCACTCGATGTAGGAACTGTAGCAGAGCCTGGCCGCAGCAGCATTGGCCAGTTGGTATGTGCATCTGGATAGAGAGGGAAAGGACAGTCAGCCAGTAACAGGCTCAGAGCCCTGTTTAAGTAATGCAGAGCTGCCAGCAAGCGAGAAAGATTTAGCTCACTGTACACACAGAAGCACATCTAGATATCATTATTGAACTTGTAAGCCATATAAAGACTCTCTGGTTTTATTTTTAGATGGCAAACCTCACAGCTTCTCTTTGGTTAGTGTTTCTGGGTCACACATACTAAGCCGTGAGCCCTGGCAAACGTGTGTAAATCCTGTAGGCCTCGTCTTACAGAGTGCACAGGAATCTGCCTTTCTGAATTGCAAATTCCCAATTGCTGGATCTATTCCTGTTTTGCCTGCGCAGCAGGGAAGAAATCAGCTGGAATGTGTCTGCCTGCAAAGGAAGACCTTGATATGGTTCCTATTAGCATAGGCTTGTACGTTTAACTACATTGCTTCTGTTTGCCATAAACACTTCCCCAACTGGTTAGCGACACTTCAGGCTTTATGCTCACCCGTCAAATTTGAGTTCCGGTTTAACCAGTAGTTGTTGTTCAACACAAGTCAAAATCAATTTGAAAAGAAGTCAGGAGATGATTCCTCAAGGGACAAACATTTCTACAGTGCTTAGATAACAGTTAAATACTATGAAGTACAGTTCTGAAAACTTTCTCCTCTCCTTTGACTAGAAAGCTGAGAGTGGTGCCTTGGAATTGGAGATTTGTTCTTACCTCACTGTCGGCACTAAGCAGACTTAACAGTTTCCTTGTTCTCAGTCTTTTCATGGCTTGCCTCTTGACATAAGCAGCATCTATTCTACAGAGCAGTCCAAGCAGGAGCACTGACCTATTTTCACAGAGTAGGAGGTTGAAGGTGTTGTTTTTGTATTACCGCCTTTAACAAATGGATGTGTAGGATTCAGGCTGCAAGTCAGTCATCTGTGTAACTTGTAAAATGTTAGCAAGTACAGCAAGGTCGCACAGCATGGCTATCTCTTACTACATAGATTGCATATCTGTGAATTTAAAAATGCCTCTTTCATCTGTTTGAAACTGCTGTTAATGACGGATCACTACAAAGTGTTGAGAGAATTGCTGATGATAGGTTTTTATTATTAGTTTCTTTACTGTCAGTTAGGATCTTTACATTCGGAAGAAACTCGAGAGGATTATACCAAGAACAACACTTTCTGTTAGGATCCAGTGTAAAAACTTGCATTTTTTAGTAATATCCAATTCTTGCCAAAAATATTAAAGTTTGCAGTTGTATTTTTTCAGTTAGAAGTGTTTCATCTCTTACGAGATTCTTTGTGCAAATTAAATGTGGTTTTCTTCTAAAAGGTGTGCCTGCTGCTTCTTTGGTAACCCCTGCTGATGTCATCAAGACAAGACTGCAAGTGGCAGCTCGCGCTGGTCAGACAACATACAGTGGAGTTATCGACTGCTTTGGAAAGATTCTGAGGGAAGAAGGCCCTTCGGCTTTCTGGAAGGGAGCTGGAGGTGAGATATGCACTCAGAATATTAAGCCGGACCCCGAGTCTGTAAATTAGCAATTGCTTTGTTAAGGACTCAACTAGTAGAGCAGTACTTACAGGGTCTGATGCCAAAAGACATAACATCTTGTTAAATGTATTTCACTGCTCTCCTGCTAAAGTATTTTCTTTGATCTATAATATTTAACAGCTCGAGTGTTCAGATCTTCACCCCAGTTTGGTGTTACCTTGGTCACTTATGAACTTCTGCAGCGATGGTTTTATGTTGATTTTGGAGGCCAGTAAGTCAAATCTTTGTTTTTTTTTTTTAGTTTGCACAATAAAACTGCCAAAGTGTTACCTTTTGTCATCATAGGACTACTTCAACTTGGTGACTCTGAGCAGTTATACTTAAAGTTGCAGTACACAAAAAACTCCCTCGATCCTGATACAACTGAAACTTGTGTGCTACTTGTACATAAAGAACCCTTTTGCATTTATGTTAACAGAGAGATTTTGTATTTCCATTACAGCAAGATATCTTGTCATTGTCCTCCTGTGACTGAAAGTTTAAAAGATTTTACAAAGCAATCCGTAAAGATGTAATTTCAGTTTTGGCCTCGATTTCCCATGCAGTATGCTGTGAACTTAGCTTTACTAGACCATAGAAGTAAATAAATTAAGCCAGCTTTAACCGTCTTCCACACTCAGACCAAAGCCTTAAGTATTTAGCTCAGAATTTTTTAAGTTACTCAGGCTTAAGAAAAAACCTTTAACTGAAAAGGTTTGTTTTTTTGTTCTTCAAACAGCAAACCTTCTGGCTCAGAACCTACCCCGAAACCTCGAATTTCAGATCTTCCTCCTGTGAACCCTGAGCACATAGGTGGATACAGACTTGCTACAGCTACCTTTGCTGGTATAGAAAATAAATTTGGCTTATATCTTCCAAAGTTCCGATCTCCTGTACCTGCCTCAGCTCAACCAAAACTGAGCAGCTGAATCCCGAAGAGCCGCTTCAGCGATGCCATGGAAGAAGCTCACAAGAGCAGTACTGTATTCTTTCCAGTCAGCCGCATGTTGTTCTAGCTGAACTGGGCTTGCAAATCCACTTCTTTCATATACTAACACATACCTGCATTTGTTTACTTGCACTCATGATCTGATTGAAGCTGTGGTTCTATGCCTTGTTTTAACCAGTGGCATGAATCTGTAGCCTAGACCTTGCCTTGCACAACTTACAGTTAGTGTTACTGTACATATTGTACATCTTTGTACAGAGACAGCGCCGCATCCACAGACGCACATTTATATACTAGGTAGTGCAGTTCCAGGTAGTTTGAAATGTACAGAATGTTTTGAAGGTGTTTTGTTAACAACTGTTGACAATAAAATATTTTAAAAACACTTCTTTGTTCATAGAAAAACTCTGATTCCCCACTCCAGATTACAGATGAAAGTTTTAAAGATTAGTTGCGCCCATGTAACGAATGTGCCCACAGCTGCTGCTCCAGCCAGGGTGTCACAAGGCACGGTGATGGCTTGTAGGCACAAGAACACAGTCAGTGATGTGCTCATCTCATGCAGGATTTTATTTTGCAGCAGTGCCTGGTACCAGGGAATGCCCTCAACATACAGGGCAATACTAAATGTGTAATAGATCTTACCTCTATGGTAGCCTGAGTGCATTTTTACACAATATACAAAACTTTTCATAAAGAAATTGAAGATGTTCTCTCTATTCCTAGGTTGTTTAAACACGGAAGAAAATAGGTCACACGGTGGGGGGAACCCTGCAAACTTACTTTTGTATTCTTTTTATATGGGAAACTGATTGTGTAGACTTCAGTTGAGTGTAAGGCCAGGTTAGAGGAGAAAGGAAAAGACTGAACTATTTCTGGATTAAACTTTTGACAGTATCTGATGTAATTTTTCAATGCAGAAATGTCAGAGGAAACAGGAGAGTGTAGATTTTCTTAAAGGAAAAGCAGCTACACTACCCCTCCAGCCAGAGAAAAGGTGGGTGGGGGTTCCAGCCTTGCTTCTTGAAGCATGAAAACCTACGATATTTAATTTTCTAAGGTTCTACGGGTCAGCTTAAGAGCGAGCTTCTTGAAACCTGAATGTTACCAAGAGACAAGCCCACCTTCAGTTGTTGCCTCTAAGCAAGACACAAAATCTTTAGTTGCTGAACAACATTCGGTGAGCTTGAGGCTCTAGCACAGTGAACATCGGAGTTTGATTACTGCTCTGCATCATGCATCTACACCACTCCTTCAAAAAGCATCCTGTCTGGGTTTTGTTTCTGTTTAAAGAAGTACCTGTTCTCTGCAGTTTTCCAGACAAGCTTCCCAGGAACTCTGCCACTTCTTTGTATTTTGTTCAGCACTTTTCTGAATACAAACAAACCTGGCAGGTACCCACTGGCATTTAATCTCAGTCACAGCTTGCTGAATGACTTGATCAAGGCCTTTTGAGACTTAGGGTTCAGGTTTTTGTGTTTTACAGCTGCAGAGCTGCACAGGGTGGCTCCTGGGACAATCACTTAGAGCATCCAGCATCACTGTTGGCTTGCTGAATGGTGGTGGTACAGGTTTTACAACATTTGAAACCTGGACTCACTCTTTTGTGAGGCAAGAACACAAGCAGGAGTGAATAGAGAATTGAAGGTTGAAATGACTTTAATGTCATATGAGCTCTAAGTTTATGTCACTTTGCACTGCAAGAAAGCCTTATCTGCTGAATTTCTCAAAATACAAGTCTGAAGGAAATGCATTAAATGAGAAGTAACAATCTCAGAAAAACAACCAAACCAACCCAAAACCCATCCAGACAAGAGAACATTCTGCTCTTTAAGAGTTATTGTGCCCGCAGGGTAGAAATCATCACATGATGTGCCTGCTCTTTATACAGTTCACATGTTCCTCAACAGAACATGGAGCTGCTGTCGTAGGTCGAGGAAAACGTACAAGGCGAACGTCAAGCTGACCAGCACAACTTCGCTATGGAAAGAGGGGGCACTTCTGACAAGCCAACAGCAACAGAAGCCTCAATACATTACGTTCAAACCTGCTGAAGACAGAACAGCTGTTAATGCTGCCTGGGACTCTGAGCTGCTGGAAACAACCGAGACAACCCAAAAAACCCACAACCAACCACAAAAACAACCCACCTAAAACACAAGGAATGGAAAGACAGTAAGAATACTTCTAGATCGTTAAGGAAAATAAACCGATTTCCTACTTTTAAGTATATAAACAGATCTTCTGGCCAAACAATAACCTTGTAACAGATTATCAGAAACAAACCTGGAGTTCTAAGTTAAAGGCATCAGTACTGACTTAGCACCTAGATAGTATTAGCAGAATATTTACTATAAAACCCCACAAACCCAAACAAAAACCCCAATCAACCCAACAGCCCCCAAACCAAAACCAGTCTTGATGGGAACTTCTGTAGTGTCCTAAGAAACATACTCAGAAAACCTTTATTACAAATTCCAACCAGTCTGTTTCACAACATTGAGAGGTTTTGTTTCAATAAAACTCTTAAAAAGCAATGAAAACATCTTTCTTGAATGTAATATGGAAAATCAGTAGCAAGCCTGCAGCTAACAATGCGATGCTTCATGCTAGAGAAATCAAGGCAAAATTGAGCTCCTTATCCTTTGGGAAAAAAAAAGAGTATCTGACAACAGGAGCTCTTTGCATTTGGGCTGATGGCCATGGTAGGAAGGGTGCTTGGGGCCAGAAAACACTCTCTGACGGGAGCAGTAAGACCAAAGCAGCACCTCCCACAGTTTTCGACTCTCGAGCTACTGAAGGGGCACAGATGAGGGGTCAGGGCAGCTGACAGGTGCTCATACAATATTTATTTATGAATCAGTCTCACCTTCTAATGTGCCAATTCAAACAAAAGAACTTGGTATTAAATATGTATTTCATTAATTCAGGTCCAATTACCAAGTAACTTTGTAACTACAGACAAATTTTTATTCACATATATTACCCGCTACCAGAGTCTGAGACATCAATATACAACAGTGAAACTTACTTGGAACATATACATGCATATCCATGGGTAGTCTGAAGAGTTTAATTTAAATAACGCTGCAGAGATTTACTAGTTAAGAAAAGTTGGTCTGTGTAATATAGAAAGTTTAGTATAGAAACAGAAGTTTTACTTTCCAGAAATAGATACTGTTACAAAGTGGAAATTTCAGAAGCTCAACAGCAATTTTACACCAGGTTAGTGCTTTAGCAAAAGAAGTTCCTTGCAAAGTCAGAGTTAACTGTATCAAAAGTTACACAAATCCAAGAATGTGCTTGTAATTATATATATAAAGTGACAGAGCAAGATCCAATTTTCAGCGATCTTAATACATTTTTCAAGTCCACAGTTTAATCCATATATTTGTCCCCTATGAAATTACTTGAACCGACACATGCTTACACTGCTGGATCTGCATCGAATCACCCACAGGTCTACCCCTGCTGCCTAACTTTAAAGATCTACGCTGGTATGCGGGTTGCAGCTTCCTCTTCTGCATCAGCTCTGTTAGCATTTATTTCTGCCAGTGTTCGACCAAAGCGAGTCCACTCGTCGCTGCGAGGAACGGCAATTTGCTGTTGACAAGAGAATGATATTTAAACCTACTGATAAAAACTGAGCTTGCCTTGAACAGCAGAGTGCTTTAATAATGCTCAGAATAGGTTCAAAGGGAAAAGTTTACATCTATTTAGTGTAACTTTTAAAATGAAAGCCTGGAACATCCAAAACTAACTAGTGAAAGGAAGCGGCACTGTGAATCCTGTATTTCAGCAGGCAGCAATGCTGTTACAAGCTTGCACACTATGTCTCCCTCTGAGACGGCCTGCAAAGGGGAACACTAACGCCATGTCCTCATCTGATCAAGTTAGTTACCTACTGCAGCAGCAGTCCACACACTTGCAATAGCATCACCTTCCCTGTCGACAGGAAGTCAAGACTGCTTCACTGCAAAATTTGGTTTGGTACTTCTCAAGCTACAGTCAGAATTCACATGTGCCCCAGATAGAGACAAGACAAAAACCTATCAAACAAAAAACCCCAACTGGTTCTTTCATTCTGTTTCACCAGCTTTAAAATAATGCTTTTCTGATTGACTGCCAGGTGGCATTCTAGAAAATTATGCTAGTATAGCTGAAATAGACACAGAAAGGAAATGGTAATTTGAAAATAAAAACTTAATTCCTAATCACAAGGGAAGAAAGTTAAAAGTAAGCTGCTAATATAGGAGGAAAAGTAAAACTTAAGTGTTTTGTAGCATGCTATGCACAATACATAGTACACATACCTCTCCCACATCATATATAACAATTTGTCCCTCTGAATCGCCTACAGCAATCTCTCTCCCAGAATGTGTCCATCTCACGCGGTTCAGAGCAGGATTGCCCTCCACAGTAATACTCGCAGTCGGCACCTGTATCCATGTAAAACACACTGTTGAAAATGCACCAGGATTCTGTGAGCTGCTGATGACAACACAGCTAGTCCCTTACTACTGTATCAAGAGGTGCCCAATGCTTCAACTGGGGCAGAGTCTGCAGATCCATCTCAGACTCAGCATCCTTATGCTATCACCATCAATATGACCAAAACATCTCCTGCCCCTTGGCCGAAGTAGAACCATCCGCAGTCAAAAAGCACATCTGCACTCTTGTCATGAGACAGGAGGCACAGGCATGCACTCAGTTTAACAGCAAGGAGGAGCCTGAGGATCTCAAGAAAGATCACAGCTGAGGGCAAGAATTAAATCATCTCTTCTGGCAGGTCAAATCCTGTCCTACACCTAGAACCAGACTACTGCAACCTGAAGCCACGGACTGGCATATGGCCCTACAGAAATATTCTTTCTTCTATGTACTGTTTTTAAAAAAGTGAACGTTTGTTGGGTTCTTCCTCTCACCTATCTACAACAAGTTTAAGTCTCAAAACTGATTTATACTGTAATTAAGTTTATAACTCACACCAGAAAACCCAAGCATTCCATTTCCCGAGGGACAAGTGACAGTTTCACTGTAGTATTACTACAACTGGAGCGATGGTGGGGTGTGGGAAACATGTCTGTTCACACCGTTGAACTACCGGCTGCCAAGGCCGTGTTGGGGAAGATCTATAATCACTTTCACAACATGGGTCATTGTTACATCAACAGATGTGTTGCACTCTTGTTACAGGTAAAACAATTTAATTATGACTGTTATTCATTATGAGAAGTCAAGTGAATTACAACCCCATAATCAAAGATTTGTATCTCTTATGAAGAAACCACTGGGACTACAGGATATTGAACAACCAAAATGCTATGGCAAACTCTTGATGTTGTTTTCAAAGTGTGGAAACAGTTTTCCCAGTTATATGTGACAGCCTGTTTGCCTCACCTCAGTATCGTTGTTGAGATTCCAGAGGTCAAGCCTACCCATCCCATCCACACAGGCAAACAATGCAGGGTGAGTTGGAGACCACATCACATCATAAACATAATCTGAGTTGTCTTCAAAGGAGTAGAGAGGTTTGTTATTCTGAAAAAAAAACAAAACCAAAAACCAACAAACCACCAAAACTCAAACAATGCAATACCCAAACTCCGCATTGCTAAATTCTGAAACTAATGGGTAAAAGCAAAATACAGACCTTCTCAGCAACCTTATCAGCAATAACTAGAGTGATTCACATTTTGACTTAAAATTTTTCTCTGCAAAAAGCAGCCAAAAATTAATACTATTACTTAAGGGACACGTCAAAATGCTTGCAGCCTGCCTGGCTGCTAAGATAAAACAATCAGTACAAGCCAAGACTGTGAAAGATTGTAAATTTAATCTTGTAAATCAAGCCAAGGATAGTTCAGCGACAGCATTTTGGACTCTTACTTGGAAATCCTAACTGTTTCCTCTGCTTTCCACTCCTCAGGGTATCAAGCTAACAGAGAAAGAGATAATTCTGACAATGGGAATGGCAGATACTGCAACTTTGAGCCTCGTGGACTTTAACTGACATCAGTTTTGGTGCTGTCCCTTAGTCCTCCATAAACTATCCCACATAAAATTTTAGCAAAACATTTGCTTTTGGCACAATATGAAGTAAGTGATTTTAGAACAGGACTTACATGCGACTACATTGTGCATGTTGGTAACAAAGGGCAGAAGGATGAACAGAATGGGTCAGAAGCATACAAACCATGAACAATCTGAAAGCAAAGCTCTATGTTGTTAACTACAGTTTTATTCATCGTCTGCCTCTTTGCAGACTGCTGCCCAGACAGCTTTGCAGGATCCGACTCCAGTTTACTGAAGTTTCTTAGGTAGCTTATATTACAGCACCACCTTGTGTCGAGGACTACGAAGAAAACCATTGAACTATATTAAGTTACCTTAGTTGTCCAAAGCTTTACTGTCCAGTCAAAGGAAGAGGTGACAAAAAGATGTGAGAAGTCTACAGATCCAACTGCTGCGTGGCAGTTGATACCTGTGATCGGTCCCTGGTGTCCTTCAAACATCTCACTGATTCCAGCTTTGCTGTTTTAGAATATGTAACCAAGGTTAATTTATCTGACAACCATACATCTGCAGACAGAGTTAGCACTGAAACACAGTTTAAACAGACCTACAAGAAGATTTCACCACTTTGTATGGGTGCTGTCCTGCTGTGAAAGGCTTCCTCACAACAGGATCACAGACCAGGCTCCAATACGGACCTTAACTTCAACATCTACTTCCTGCTAATCTCAAGTGCCAAAATACTGCCCAGGGAGAACAGACTCATTTAGCAGGTACCAGCCCACACATTTAAGTACATTGTTCTCCTAGCAATAGCTACAACTAACATTCATACAAGTAACAAAATCCAGTCCTCAGGAACAAGCATAAAGCTCCTACTGAATTCCAGTTCTGGGCCCCTCAATTCCAGGAGAACACAGAACTCCTTGAAAGAGTCCAGCACAGGGTCACTAAGATGATTAAGGGAGTGGAACATTTTCCTTATGGGGACAGGCTGAGGGAGCTAGAGTCTCTCTGGCTTGGAGGAGACTGAAGGGTGACCTCATTAATGTTTATAAATGTTAAGGGTGAGTGTCAGGAGGATGGAGCCAGGCTCTTCTCGGTGTTGGTCAGTGATAGGACAAGGGGAAATGGTTCCAAGCTGGAACACAGAAAGTTCCATCTGAATATAAGGAGGAACCTTTTCACTATGAGGGTGACAAATCACTGGAACAGGCTGCCCAGAGAGGTTGTGGAGTCTCCTTCTCTGGAGACATTCCAGACCAATCTGGACACAGTCCTGTGGGATCTAGTCTAGACGATCCTGCTTGGGCAGGGGGATTGGACTGAATGATCTTTCAAGGACCCTTCCAACTCCTGACATTCTGTGATTCTGTGAATTAAGAGAAGTTGCATGTACTTTATGGACAGAGTTCAGACATAAACTAGTAACAATATAACCCTAATAGTCTCCTATCAGGAATGATGAAAAAGGAGAGGGAGAACGGATAGGAAGGATGTTACACAAAAGCGATACAATTTTGGGTATTTTGGAACAAAAAAAAACCCTAAAACCCTATGCAGCAAGGGTGATGTGTATTTGAGATGAAACCTGGTCACTCAATTATATTTAAGAAAGCAATTGATAAGATACAGCCAGACAATTTCAAAATAGATTGAACAGCAGGAGAAAAGCTAGCCAATTTAAGATTGTGCGTGATGTTACTGTACAATTATCTACAGGGCCGACACGAAGTTTGGAATGTTCTGCTACAATTCAAATGAATAAAGCTGCAGTGACCTATGCCGCCCTCATCACCAACTCCTAGTCACTGAAGGCAGCACAGCACCAGTTCAGCAGTCCGACTTCTGGTTTTAACGAAGTTCTTGCTCTGGAAAATGTGCATGCTTGGACTCTTATGTGCCCATTTTGAACTCCTTCAAGGCAAAGGACTAAACATGCACTATGAACGATTTTATTAGTGTCACACATGCCAGGACTCACCCTTTTACCACTTTAATTTCCTTTGACTAATTCAAGGTTGTGCTCACCTGCCATGACGGCATGCAGTGTACACTGAGCCTTCTTCACTGCCAACAACAAAGTTGTTGACATCTCCAACAGGGAAAGACATGCATGTAACAGCCACAGCCTTGGACTGTTTGTGAACTAGCTCCATGCTATCCTGTGGTGAAAATAACAGCAACTTACTTGAAAAAGATATAATAAATTGAACCACTAACACTTACAAAGTAATTTAGATTTCACAATAGTAGGGTTGGTTTTATTTTGTTTGGTGTATAGAATTGAGTGGGAACAAGAAAGTTACTTTTTGTTATAATTGTGCTCACCACTAACACAAATGCAAGAGAAATATACATAAGGATCAACAGATAATATTTATCGATGCTTTTTAAATTAATTTTTTACAAAATATTAATCTGGAATAGATTATGTATGCACACACAAGTTCTCTTACCTGTGGTTGGGACAGCATATCCAGACTCCAAGAGCATATTTTTCCATCAGTTGAGATACTAATCAAATTATGAGCATTCTGGGTCCCAACAACATTTACACAGTACACTGGGTGCTAAGAAATGGAAAACACTATCAGAAAAAGGAATTTCCAAATAACAACCAATTCTGGTATAATTAACATACAGTAATATATACAAGGTCACCATTTAACAAAGCACAGAAGAGGGATCACAGTATGGTACAAAGAATACTCCCCTACAAAACTGATAGCTGTTCTGCTAACACCTCGATTTTTATGACTAGTCCAGTTCTTCAGTGATAGCATCGGCAAAATATGGACGTAAGCTTTACCAATCAGGTGCACTGGACAGAGTTTCCTAGAGGTTAAATACATCTCAACAGGGAAGAGTCCTTGAAGATATTTCACCCCCTACCGTGTGAGCAGCAGCTGAAAGCGGAGTTCTCTGCACTGGGGTTCTCTTATTGCTGCGATTATCCCATAGCACTATTTGGCCTGAGTATGTGCCACCAACCACCAGATTGGGATGAAATTTTGCAAATGTAGCTGACATCACTGCTGACTGGAGAAAAAAAAAAAAACAAACAAAAAACAAAAGCCCAACAACAAAATACATAAAAAACCCGTAATGCAATGATGCTGTATCTAAAACTAAAGAAAATTGGACCAGAGAGCATAGAAAGTTCTTTGCCTAGATTTATTCAATACAATACTTCACTGTCCAATTATTTAATGATTAACAAACCCTTTGTGAACTCCCAACAGTCTTTTAATTTGTATTAATGAAATGAATTTTTCCTCCTCATTTCTCTCATATGTATACATTTGTATTCCTCTTTGCATAGCTCATTAGCAAGGGAACACCCAGTATTCCACAGGATTTGAATAATGTTTTGTCATGTTCTGTGATCATTCTCTTACAGAATGTACAAATCCCTTTGGATACAATAGTTACTTTTCCTATCTGGACTTTGACAGAAATCTGACACCACCAGATTAAATTTTGATTCAACTATCTAACTTTTCAGATTTATGGCATTTTGAAAATGAAGCGGCTATCTATCCCAGGCTTGGCATACTGGAAGAAATTTGTAGGCTTTCTCTTTCAGAAAGGACTAGAAAACCCCCATCTGCCTTTTTCTCGATGCACATGTTTCTAGTTTTCATCCTTGCTCAATCCATGTCCTCAGGCCATCTTCATTTCATTCAGTAAACTACGCTCTAGCAGTACACAGTCCCACTCAATCCCTCCACATACAAAACTTCTCTGTGGTTTAACCCTAACACAAGATGGTGGGTTATTTTTTAAATAAAATAAAATAGTTCTCAAACAAGAATGAATTCTGAATGATGTCTGAAATTCTGAAACAGAATAATGTTTCTAAACTGAGATCTCTAGCTATCAACATCTGTTTGCAAATATGTGTGGGTAAAGCGAATACCAGCCCGATGGTATCATTATGTTGACAAACATAACAAATGTGCTTGTCTGAGTCCATTGACATAAAATCTGTAGTCTCCTGAGATGGAATCATACCTGGCAGTGAAAGACATATTCTGGGGTAGTTTTCTTGTACTTCATATTCCATACCAGGGCCACCCCGTCAGGCTCATGAGGTGCATCCTCGTTGTTGTTGTAAGAGGCTACAAGCAATTCCGGGTACTGTAAAATACAAGTGTAAAATACTCAAAGTAAGTCCAATGACTAGCTACTGGTACAGACAACCCTAGTATCTATGTTCTTTTGCCAAAACAGGGGCAGCACCAAAAAACAACTTACATTACATATAAATGAGAAATTGTCAGTGAAACCTGCAACTGTTTCAAATTTTGTAACAGACCGTTAACATATATATTGATCTTGTTCTTTCATCATGATGTGCTTTTAAATATAAACCCCAATACTTTTAAATGAGCTTTTATCAGTGAAGCTAACAGTTGACTCAACAAAGCAGTCCATAAACAAATAAGCCAAACACATCATAGTAAAAGCCTTTTGCTACTTTTCACACACCAGTAACAGCTCTGATTACTTTTGGCAAACTGTGGGGCCCCTAAGGAGCACATTTAGAAATACAGTCTGTAACAACAGTACTTGTAGAAGAGTCAAGTGCATAGAACCAGAAGGATAACTGCTTGATGCAAGCATTATTTTTTTACCTGAGATGACCAGTCCAAACAGCTGACAACACGATGCTTTGACCAACGTTCATCAAAAAATTGCCTATTCAAGGACAGTTTTGCTCCTGCTTGAATCTCTCTATAAAGGCAGATAGCAGATATTAATCTTAGATCACTTTTTCAATTAAAAATAACGCAGGTTTACATGAAAGCATTCAACATTCACATTACCCTTCTTTATCTTCCAAGTCTCTTCCACTGTAGTCAAAGAAAATGTTGATTTGCTCAGAAAGGGCTCTTTCGACAATCCTTGTGGAGTGGTCAAAAAAACTTAAAAATTCTTCAGAATGCAAGATTTGTTGTTTTTCCTCTTCTGTAAGTTCATGAGGAGCAGCTAGAAAAGGATTATACATACATTGTCTGGACTGCATACTTTCACCAATTCTCTCCAACAAAGAAAAAAAAATGTATTTTTCATGGTGTTGGAAAATTTGTTTCCTAACATCCACAGATTTTAAATAAATTTTCACTTTTTACTTTCTACTAGCTGATTGTTAAAATGTAAAACAAATTTCAACTTAATGGAAAGAAGTAAAACATTTATTGATGCTTTTCTTTACAGAACTCCCAGAATGTTTTGAGAACTGTACCTTCTTCCTCCTCCTCTTTTTTTAGTGTTTTTTCTTCCTCAGGTTCAACTAATGGTTTCGGTGCAACCACATCATCTTCATCTTCCTCATCTAAGGAATAACATTATGGTGAGACTGTCAATGTTTTTAGAGAGAAACAGTAATAGTCCATGTGAATCTCAAATAAGTTGGTATCGTTTAGCTTAAAATGGTTATTTTTGTGAAGTGTAGTCTCCAGGATAACATTATCTCAAACCAAAAGATGTTGGAACACTGTCTGCACCTGGATTTTAGTTGCACTAAATTATGTGGTTGTATAAACTGAAATAAGACAACACGTAAGAAATTGTAAAGAACCCAAAGTGGAAATCTCTCTTACAAGCATTTATGATTCCACACATAACCATGTGGTGGATGTATGTTCTGTGTAACATACTGACATGTTAATGCTGCAGAATAAAGAAAAATCAAATGTCTAAAATAGTCTACAGAGCAGCTGCTTACTTGTGAACTGAAACCATCAGAGTCTAATGGGACTTCACATGGCACGAAGATGGCTTACATTAGCTTTCAGGTTGCTATTCTGAGGCAAATTTTGCTAAAGATAATAGCAGGGAGATTACATTTTTTCTGTCATTCTAAATGCAAGTCTCATTATCTGTATCATGTTTGGGAATGAGAACTTTACAGCAAAATGTGTTTTCCCTAATTGCAATGAATAACATAAAATGTTAATGCTCGGGAATACTGACAAGGTTTACAGCACTTTTTGCATTTCTACATTTTAGTCTATGAACACTGTAAACCAGAAAATAACTTTAAATTACTTAGTGTTGTGGAATACACATTTCCTGGCTTTTCTTCATCCACTTTCTAGAATAAGCTTCTGAAAAGACTATTTTTATTGGTTAAACAGCTATGTCATCTGTCTTTAAGGGAATGACAGCAGGAGGCTGCTGCATGCCTCATCACAAGTAATGAGACAGTATTCAACAGGGACTGGGCTTGTTTGTTGCAGCCATCTCCCTGACCCATGTTCAAAGTTATCTAGCAAAAAAAAAGCAAAAAGCAAAAAAAAAAGCACATGCACTCACACACACAAAAAAGCAAAAGCAGAGAAAAAAAAAAAGTGCGGTCAAGGGATGGGAACCAGCTGCCAAGCCATGGTCCCAGCAGCCAGGCCAGCTGACTAGATAGCAGCAACCAGATGGTACTGCTAGGATTGTCTCTCTGCTATGAGGTGGCAATGGGATGGCACAACATTTTTCTGCCTGACTGCTTCCAATCATGTCTCTCCCCAATGGCAAGCCTGTGCAATTACCAGCACTCCAGGAGGTCTACAGACAAGCCTTTACCCTGCAAACAAAATACAGCTTGTAGGCCATACCAGCTGCCAAACCACACACATAGTGATAGGTTTAAAGAGGTCTGAAAATCTTTCTAACTCCATAGTATAGGCAATAAAAATATAACTGTACCTGCAGGAAAGAAAGCTTTAAATGACACTGTATAATGCACACAATAATACAAACTCCAACTTAATCAAAATGATAATGACGTATGCCAATCCTACATTACTTGAAATTGAGCGATTTTTACGTTCTGACAAGTTTACAGAACTAGGATAAATGGCATGAATGATTTCAATATATGCTCATACTTTTGAACCAAATGGTGAAGGTTAAAATCTTTCCTTTCAAGGGCCTCAATCAGCCACAAAGGAAAACAGTAATCACTGTCTTTTCAGCCAGCCCAACCGCATTTGTCAGCCCTTTCTCCGTCAATGCAGCCAGAGCAATCAACCTGCCAAACATTCAGAATGGAAAAACAATCTGAAAATACAGGGTATAATGCACCTGCCAGTGAAAATGGCCATTTCAAGAAAAGCTAGTGATCTCAGTGACCCTGCTGAGGAGGCGGTGGTGCAAAGGGGAAAGAACGCGTAAAAGAATTCTTCGTGATCTCCACTCTCTTGCACACTGACACTTCCTTACAAAGCATGCCAATTACAGCTTTTGTGCTACTTAAAAAAAATGAAAGCTTTTTTGGGCAAAATAATCACGCAGAGAAACAGAAAGACACTGCTCCTTTTTAGATGGATTCGCATGTACGGCGGACTAGTAATCTGAAAACTGTATAACTTGGAGCAGTGCTAGGGAACGGAAATCCTAACGTCGAATCACTACGGATGCAAACACTGATTAATTAAAAATGCAACATGAGTTAACACACATCATTTGGACCGCATATTCACATTACAGTCACTTGGATAAAATCCGCCTCTTGTTCACCCTGCCAATCAATCTTGCACGTTCAAACCATGCCTTCAAATTCAAAAATTTGGTTTTGGGTCATCCTGGATACATTATTCCAGCTTTGGAAGTCCCAAATTAGAAATTTCAGCCCAACCCCCCATTAGTCATACTACACTGATTCAAAGTACCATTTTCAGTGACAGGAGTCAAATTCTTGTCAAATGCAGATGGTCAACCCCTTAGTGCTAAGTGACCTTCTAATCTACATATTTTATTCAAAAGATCACATAGTTGATTGCTCCTGCCTTTTAATGTTTGAAACATAAATGGCATATATTATACAGAGATCCAAATTCCTTCATAGTACTTTTACTGCATATAGTCAGCTGATATTACTGCATTTAAATGCAGGATACAGCACTTATTTTAATATTCTCAAAGTATCAGACTTGAAATTGAACATGTCATCTCACTGTGATTTATCTGTCTAAAACCTTTTCTCTAAAAAAGTAACACCGTATGAAAACTTTCTCATTAAGGGATCTGGAGAAAGCAAACGAAAAAACAACCACAAAATACCCCCTCACACACATGCACACATATACATACACACACAAGTTCTTGACCTCGTTATCCAAAACCAGTATGCTTTTTTAAACTTTCATTAAGATGCTTTCTCACAAAAGCTTGCAATCAAAAAAGTCTGCATGCAGCTTTTAGACAACAAGAGTGATAAAAAAAATCCCTTTAACTATTTATACTTTACGATAACAAGCAATTGCAAGGAACTGACATAACAATAAGGTATTTCCCAGCAAACATTGAAAGACTGGACATACTGTTTCTGAAAAGTTTTGTTATCTAGTAAGTCAGGAATCCCCCTAATACAGCAGTGTACTGCAGTTATTTCATGTCAGCCAAATAGATTTGGAAACCTTAAAGGCACTAGCTTCTGTACCTACTGGCATTTTATGATGATTCAACTGTCAGCACAACAAGAACAATTTCACATTCAAAAAAGACTGCTAAGACTTTTCTAAGTCATAAGGCCACAAAGACAGGAAATGGGACTCTATGTCCCATCAACATTTTGATGAATATTCATTATATTATGCTAAGGGTTTAACTACATGTTACTGCTGACAGGCGAACAGGGGACCCAAGGTTACAACTGAGCAATAAAGACTGCGTAAAAATAGCAGCTACTTTAATAGCAACAAATTTCTTGTCAATGAATGCTAAAAACAAGTTTAATGAACCACTGAATTGTTACTTAAATGAGTTAACATCAAAATTGTGATGTATTTTGGCAAGACAGAAAGAAAAGCAGTGCGGTAAATTAGGCTGCATCTAGCAATAACACTATAGAGTGAAGTTCCAGTTGTCCGAGTAATCTGTTGCTACAGAGTAGGTTAATCAAAGTTAAATCATCCGTGAAATGGGTGGCTTTTGTTAAACTGAATGTCTTCATATCAAGTTTTCCCATCTATATTTCACCATACACTTAAGGCATGTACAGGATAATACATGAACATAAGGGTCCATTATTTCTTTTCAAAATATTAAAATGTGAAAACCGATACGCTTACTGTAGCAGCATCCAAGAAGCCAATCCTACACACTGAACTGTTATTACCCTGCTTAAGTCAGAATTCAAAGGCCCAAAATGCGTAATATTGTCATTCTGTGTCTTGGAGAGTTTACCAGACAATAATTCCTCAAAGAGTGTAGCTAATGCAATAACACCGTTGGCAATTACTTGTGACTGCAGATGCACAATACTGTACAGCACCACGTCTTTACAAGTAAACCGTTAGCCAGATTTTTTTAATTGTGACAGCAGAGGAGCATCCTACTCCCTTATATGACTATCTTTGTATTAACTACTTTAAGGACTCATAACACATCATTATCGGCCACACTGGTGACAAATTTCTTCCGATGCATATCTGAACAATATGTTAGCAAATCAGAAAGGAAGTGATCAAACAGTGGTGGGAAACAACGCAGCAAGAAATACAGATAAGAAAAAACCACAATTTAGCATCAGCTATCACAGTTCTCAGTGTGGTGGCCAACATAAAGTCTGCAGAACATATACCAGAGTTTGTATCTGAATTGCAACTCTATTGCTGAAACTGCTGCTGCTGCCTGCTAGGAAGAAATGAGTGTATGAAGGGAACACAATTTCAAATGCATTTTCAGAGTGTAGAACTGAAAACCTACTGCCTGACAGAACATGTCAAATAGAGGCTAAATAACACCCCTAATAACCAGCTGACCATGCTAACTAAGAAAAACCCCACCCCATGTCCTCCAAAACTGGACAATGAGAAAAGCAGGCAGCAGCGTTATACACAGCATCACAGAAGTCAGAAATGGGCTTAGATAGCAGAAAAGAAGATGGCACAAGAATAATGGGCAATGGAGCAGCTGAAACACAGGATGTTCCTGTTGTGATGGTGACAAAAGTTATTAAAGTGAAGTAATGACACAGATGCTTAGTCTCATTAATTATGAAATAAGGAAGAACAGCACTGAGTACGGCACAACACTTACCAAGCCAAAATAAGTTATTTTGGTCCCTTAACAAAAGGGACAGTCATCATTACTGTATCACAGAATCACAAAAGCCCACAAACCAGGAATAGACATGCCAAGAGAATAAGAGGAGGGAAAAAAAAAAAAAAAAAGGTGTGTATTTTCTGTCCTATGCATCCTCCAAACAGTCAGCCACTTGATGATTTCATTTCCTTTCTTTTACAGAATAAATACAGCTGCTACAGAAACAGTAGGGTTAGAAGACTAAGCCCACTGAAAATGCTGGAGAAAAAAACCACTTTGAAGTGTGAAAGACAGACACATTTCAGTAATTTCATCAAACCAGGGAGTTTGAGACCACAAGAGCACCACCCTTCACATCATTTCTGATTGTGATTCTCTTCTATATCCTTAGTCACTTGTATACATGGAAAAGAGGAAAGAGCAGCTGTGGATTGCACTATTATATAAAAAGCCCATGAAACAAGTACTGCAGATTTACCTTCCAAGTCTACTTTGGATGTGAGCATCTTCCTGTAAGATCTGTGCAGCATGTTTATTAACTTCAGTTAATGGGAAAGTTCAATACTCCATACTGTTCAGATTACAGTGAATGACCTTCTGCACCAAAATACTTGGGGCTCTACAGATGACTCAGTTTCTAATCAGAGAGTCAAACTGATTTCCAGGAGAGATCCTGATGTTACTGTTTTTACAACAACGTAAAAAGAATCAATCTTCCCAAGTCATGCAGTTTCTCAAATACACTGTGGTCAGAATAAAATAACACGTTAGTACTGCAATAATGCAACAGAAGTTGTGAGAACTCTTAGCTCGCTGAATACCTGCACCTATTTCATTTCAGAATTAAGAGCTAGGCATTGCAGGCAAGAAAGACAAGGCCATCTACTCTTTTGGATATAACACTTCAGAGGGGTGCAGATGAAGAAATGCAAAAAAGTTGTAATTCCAGCAGGAATACTTTTTGTCTTAGCATAAAAAGGCTATAGTGCCACTAACACTGAGGTCACATTCTAGCTTTAGCATCTGGGACTGCACAGAAGCTGCTCATTCTCTCATTGCAAATGGAAAGAATCACTGGCTCAGAACAGTCGCAGCCAAGAAGACTCGTATCTGCAAGTCCAGTGTGTGGGGGGAGGGAGAAGTTACTTCATGTTTGAGTATTGCCTATGGTGGTGCAACACATCTGCACTACTCAGAAGCATCAGCATATAAAGTTAGTCTACCTCCCTTCCCTAAGTGTGGATGTTTCCAGGTTTGGATCTCTCAACTACTGAACACAGTCAATTGCTATCAATTTGGAAATGAGCGAGCGTCACAATTTCAAGCCAGAACTGTTCAGGTGAGAGGAACCCACTTTTTAATTTAGCTGTTTGTTACACTACATCCAGAATGGGCATCTCTGAAGGTCAACTTCAAAGTTGATGACGTGAAGCCTCATCTATGTAACCGACATTTTGTTACCATAAATATTTCCATGACAAGTCAGAACCACTTCAGTTTAAAAGTGGTTCTCTCACTTCCTACCTGTCCCACCAGACAAATCAGGTATAGCATGAGTCCTTCCCAATTCAGGTTAGAGTACAACTACATAACCACTGTGGCACAGAAAAAAAGGGACAAAGAGGACTGATTTTTTTTTTTTTTGTGAAATTGGGGTTCTTTTTATTTGTTTGTGGGATTTTTCCTCTTTTCTTTCTTTTTTCCTCAAAATCAGTGTTAGCACAACTGACAGCACAAGTGGCCCTAAACCTGCTGAGTGACTGCACAGCGCATCTAATAAAACTGTTTCTACTTTCCTTTGTTCAGAAGCAGAGCTCCAACAGCATATTAAAATATATAATTAAGACAGGTACAGTCAACTTCATTTTATACAAAAGCATGAGTACAAGATCTAACCTGAGATGCAACTTGTTGCTGTACAAGAGAGATATTGAACCACTTGTGTGTATAAGTTTCATTGCAAACTCAACTTCCACATGTACTTTGTAAGATTGTCTTTAACTTACAGTATACTTAAATTAAAACTCCACAACAACAGACTGTGAGAATAATAATCAATGAGATTAATCAGATAAATTCTATGTAACTGCACTGTGAAAATTCAGTATATTGCTTTTGTCAATTGTTTTCAAGATTTCAACATTTTTGTCCCATAACAGAAATCTTTTTCTGGCAGTGGGATTTATTTTTTTCTAAACCCATGTCCTATTTAAAATTTATTTCACAAATTGTAAACAGCCCATTTATAAATATATTTAAGCAGTCTTAAGACAGACCTTAAAAAGATCAACACTGAAGTGATTAAAAAAAACCCTATTTGTTAAATTACTTTTCAGCAGTACACATGATAAAACAACGATTATGGCCCTCAAGAAGACTGTATTATTTTTAAGGTGGAATGGATCAGCAGACACCATTTGTACTGAGCATGCTTTCTGACAAATGCAGAAATACAGACCATCCCATCTTTCCAGCTCCGCTACGTAAACCTCAGCTACAGCCTACCCACCAAGTGTGAAACCAAGATCATGCAGCCACAGGCAATTTCCACTGACAGCAGGCACAAGTAAAACTCTCCAAGCACACAAGCTATGAACTAAATCTTCAGATTCCATGAACCTGACAGGGAGGAGGAAAATAACGCCTGAGAGATTAAAGAAAGGAAAAGGTAGGGGCATGGGAGAAATGAAAGCAGGAAACCCTAGAACACCTATGTGGGCAGGCATACAGATAAAACAAAGAATGAAAAAGAAATGTTGTTAGAGAAAAAACATATCCCCTGTCATTCTGGGTCAGTGAATAACAAAGTTTCAAAGATCTGTTTGGTGTTCTGATGACACACTGATCCCTTATACTGCATACCCAGCGTTAAGAAGGCAGGAAAAACTCCACACTTGCAATTTCTTCATTTCTTTGCCCCCCCCCCCGGAGCCACCACAAGGATTCTGCATCACTTGCATTAAACCTTACGCTCTGTATTACACTGCAGGTAAATGATAGTTTCTGGAAACACCAGTGTAAGACTTCAGCTGAGTATTCTCTTCAGGTTTATCACCTGACATAAACACCCAAAACCTCACATACCAAAGAGCAGGTATAGGCAAAATTACGAATATAGAATTGGATCCTAAAATTGCTAGCAAAGACACATACTCAAAGTCAGTCTTAGTAAGTTATGAGATTTTTGTTGTGGAGCTACACACTGCTAGGTCAAGATTTGGATTGTCACTTACAGGTAAATTCAAGTCTTCTAACACTGCAAAGCATATTTATTAGCCAAATATCTACATTTTCTTCAAAAAACTTTCTTTTCTGAAAACCAAACAAATCATGTCTGAAAGAATCATACATCCAATTGCTGAGAACAGAAACTGCATGAGTTAATAAAGAAATCAGTTTCCTCTTTTGAAAATCCTTCAAGTAAGTTGTGCTTGTATTCTTAAGGGTCATAAATGCAAGATAATCTCTCTTAGATTTCAGTTGTGTCAGCTATTCAAGCAACTATACATCCAATCTGAACATTTATTCAGAGTGAGAAAATACCATAAGAGTAATGTTAAACAAGATGCAGAATGTCAGTAGAACTCTTAAGCAAGAACTATATTAATTTTACCTATATTTACTAATAGAATTGATATCAATTATTTCATAGATCAAACTTCATTCTAAATTATTAAGTTTCAAGAATAGGAGTGTTGGCTCCAATTCAGTCAATCCTCATCATTATAATTAAAATAAAAAAAAAAAAAGAATTTAGGTAGTAAGAAGTTGACCATTCACCTTCCTTTGGCTGAGTCATAACAGGTGTTTGTGTCTCCTTCGTATACGTAACAATTTCTCGAGCAGGAAAGTCGACTTGTGTAATTTTGGCCATTCCAAGTTTAACAGGTCCACGTCTAAATAAAATTAATAGACAAATCAGAAAATATATTTAACTTTATGAATTACTTCTCATTTTGTCTAGATTAATATCCAAGTCATCATATCACCCACTGCTTAGTCAAGCTTAAATCCAGTAGAAACTTCACTCAGAAGTCACATGATTACAACTAATATAATTATTTAAATTCTGCAACAAAAAACCCCCATGCAAATAAATATGTACGGATTACAGGACATAATTTTAAAGCTCTGTTATTTGTGGTTGACTAGGGTACTGATATCAGTGGAACAGATTTGCTCACAGGAGTCATATCTGTACAATGGTTCTAGGATTTAGATCTTAAAAACTATCTTAATTATTCAGAAGGAAAAAGCATTTCCTAGTTCTTTTAACTTTGCTGCCCTTTTTTGTCTACCTCTAATATACTATTTAGAATGCAGGACTGCACGTCTAATCTGAAAAATCACACACTGACAAGCAATTTATCCATATTACTGCAGTATAAAAAAATGGAAATCTCACAAGATGACTTTAGTTCATGAAAGATCCCATACATGCAGAAATAGCTAGGATCAAACTATGATGCATAATGCACTTCCAAAACTAGACAATATTAATTCAGTCATTCTAGCTTCCTAAAAAAAGCTAACTTCAGTGTGCATTGTAGTATATTGCTATGATCTGACATTTACCTAATCAAACTTTTATCCACCCCTCTCAAAAGATAAAAGTGAAAGGAGTACTCCTTTTGAAAAGTTTTGGTGGGCAGAATCATATTTTTTGTAGCACATCAGTTTTAATAAGTGCTTTTAATGAGCTACTTTTGTAAAAATATTTATAAGAAAAGATGGAAATCACTCTGTTTAAATACAGTTACTCTAATATCTTTAAGCTTTACATTTTGCCAAAGCAAGACGCAAAGAAAAACAAGAATAAGTAAGCTTTATTATTACAAATAAGCATCTTACATATATTAAATAACAAAACAAATTCCCATTGCAAGCAAACTGCACTAAGTCTAGGCATAGTGAATTTCTGCTACTTACGGAACAGTCTCTTAACAAGTTGAAGTCTTAAAGAAGAAATAAGCTCTTATACTTATTATCCATAAGTACATGAAAGAGGGAATATAAGAAATCTATGCAATACCCCAGATCGGAATCAGAGTGGAGCTGAAGAACTGATGGATCAGTATCCCAATGCAGCGTCCTGATACCCCAGGTTGAACAATCATGCAGCATTAGCAAAAAAGGCCAGAGATTAGTGGAGCAAATACACACTATGAAATGCTAGAGTTACAGTAAGCTTATAGTTATTTCATTGTTCACAAGAAACAAAGCAATGTAACATCAGTTACGGGAAATTCAGCAAACGTTCAGTGCAACAATACATGCAGTAAATACAAAAGTTAAAAAGCAAATGCAGAATTTAGAGCTATTAGAAAAGAATTAAATTATTTTAAAGACTGAAAGTAAGAGATCTCTAAATAAATGTAGCTTCTATGAGAGGCAAATAAAAATACTGACACAAACTCATTGAAAACTTAAAAAGCCTTTTAAAATCTATTCAGATTTGTTCACGTTGTAGGAAGACAGATTTATTAACGTAATGCAATCTTGCCCAGAGCAGTAAATATGTGGAGGAAACTGTCATATTGGTAAAGGAAATGAGTCAACACATAAGCCCTTTGGTGGAGGGGTAAAAACGCATTTCCACTGGGATAGAGAACTGCTAGAGTTTCCAAGATGTGACACTGCAGTAATTATGGGTTAAGCACTGCCTTGGGCTTCTAAGTGTCATCTGGTTAACAGCCAACTCTGTTTAAGATATTTAAATCTCTTAGAAATAGTGGGTTTTATATTAATAACAGATTTTAAAGTCACAAAATTATTAACAGAATAGATCTATTTCAAGTCAGCTCTGTGAGAAATACAAAGGAAGAAACAAATCTTTTCCTCTTTATTTTTAGCCTTCATCCCTTCGCAAATTTTTGTCTAGTCTTCTGCCAGGTATCAGGCTGGCAGAATTTTTAAAAAAGCCCGTAAGAGATTAACAGATGAGCATGCATAATTTTTCTGAAGTTGTTAGATGCTGTTATATTTCATTTAAAAATTATGTTTTGTAACAAATTTTTTAAAAGTAGTATTTTACTATAAGTAATTTCTATAAGTAAAAATGTTCCATCCCATACACAGTACTGTTCTTGTAAATCACTTGTGGAATTCCTAAAGGTAAAGTTGATCTCAAATGTACAGGCAACGCTGTTTAACTTTATAAAAATCAGTATGTCATACACTACCTTGTTCTTGTAGAAAGTATGCATTAGAGAAACAATGGATTGTAGTTTAACTAAGAATTACAAAACTGCTGTCTTCATATTGGGCAAATAATTCTACATAACTGCTCTAGCATCCATGACAATAATACCTAAATATCTAAATTTTGTGCATCAGAAAATATTTTACCATAAAAGTAATTACTTGGAGCATACTTATTCTGTAGGTCTTTAGGTCTCTGCTATTTTTCTTGACCAAATAGATTTAAGATTGGAGATTGATTTAGAGCCTGGGACTTCAGACTGGGTATTGCTCATATGTTGTTCAAGCATTCATAAAAAGAAAAAAAAAAAGGAAGAAGAAAAAAAAAAGAGCGACAAACCCAAACCACCACTTTTATGTTGCTTCTTCAAAGGATAACTTATCTACAGATCTAAGTACTGCATTGGCACAACACTTAACAAACATTTTCTCAAATTTATTGGTCTTGAGAGGAGCTTAGGGAAAAGGATATGAATTTAAAAGGCTCCAACTTCTGTGTCTGCTTAAGGCTTAGACCTTATTAAGGCTGCTTTCCTGCTTTCAAAGAATTCTTTTAACTTCCAGTAATTCCTCAGTGTTACCAGGGATAGTCTGCCTTTTTAAAATAGTTAAAGTCAATAAGTACTATAGGATATACAGTTACATTTCTCAGAGATATTCTTTTAAAATAAAGAATACATTCAGAGATAAAAACTCACCTATTACATATGTAACACAATTATATAAAATACTGTTCCCTTTTGCTTTCCCGATGGTTTTTATGCCTTAACTGAATTTATCTACAAGCTTCAGTGAGCAGAAATTCCTATTCTTCCACACATGCCAAGTTTCTCTGTATCTAGGCATATTTCTAACACTTACAGATCTCAAAAGGTATCTTCTTCATTTAAACTAATTCTATGAAGCATCCACCTAATGTAAAAGTAAGTCAACTGTATTCATTTCCAGTCTTGAATTTATACTCTGAGGAAAAGTGAGAAAGAATAGTACTAAACTGGGAACCAGATCTCTTTACTGATGAAAACAGAGCAAGACAGATGGAAGTAACAGCAGGAACACTGTGTGAACACTGCTCTACTAATTACTAAATAAGTGAAATTACCAAAAAAGATTCAGCATCATACAGAAAGGAAATCATCTTTGTATAGCTGCAGCATGACCAGTGAACAAATGGTCACAGGGCAGGGAAACCCCCCCCCAAAAAAAAAAAATACCCTGAAATAATACACTAATATGAAAGCCTTTAAGATTATGAAGTATAATGGATAACTTTGGCTTTCTAACACATCTCATACAGATATGAGGTCACCTGTGAAATGCCATGTATAACTCTAAGGGTTATTATCACTGTTTATTGGGGGAGGTAAAGAATGTTATTCGGTGGTCCGAGAAAAAGCAGAAGGATTCTAATGGCAACTCTGGGCAGAAGGAGGCAACTCTACACAGCCTTCACTTCAGCTTGCCTTCAAGATGATCATCTTTTTATGCTTCCTTGTCTGGGAAATTGTCAAGAGAGAGATTTGGCTTTGAAGTTTGAAAATGCATGAAACCATGGAGGCTTAAAATGTGAGTTTTCTCAACATTTCATATGAGTATGCACACAACATTATATTACTGTACCCAAGAAACGTACAGTCAGAGGCACAATACACCTATGAGGTGGAGATAAATTCAGTACACAACGTGTCATCATCAAATAATTCTTGCTTTTTCTCCTAGACAGTGATTTTAAATGTAAAAGTAGCAATTTAATAAGCAATAATCACATAGTGCAAATTTAAAATTTGCTTGTTACTCAGCTAAGGAACAATTATAATCATTCTTCATTAGCATAACAGGTGAACTTCAGTTGCATATTGTGAATAAGGTATGTATGTATAAGATCACACCTGGGCACTAATTAAAAAAAAAGTCTGGCTTCATATCTGCTGCCAGATGTATTTTGTTTTAACTCAATGGTTACTACTTTGAAACAGGCCCCTTGTAACTTCTGTTTGGGTCATTAAAATCTTAAATATTTTCAGACTGTGTACCCATACAAAACCCCCACATGTCCCAGATGTTACTGCATTTTTTTAAGATATATCAAAGCAGTCTAAGTATTTACTCTCCCCAAAACAACTACTTATATAAGCACAACAATAACTGATAATCACTGCTTAAATAACTGTACTTTAAACTAAACTTCTTCCACAATGCAAACTCCGTAAATTTTAAGTACATGAATGTAATCTGCGGAGAAAATATGTTACCAAAATTAATTAGACAATTATGGCTCTTATTCACAGACTTTGCATGAGAAACAACAGAAATACCCTTTGGGAGTAGCGTTTTCCACCTTATCATGCACATATTGCCACTTTGAATTTAAAGTTTAACAGAAAGATTTATCTGATGCTCTTTAGAGTGACATTTCTCACAGCATCGTGCACAAGAAAAATGGTCAAATGAAAGCAGCAAGTAGTGGAACAGAAAGAAACCTGTGGCTGTACTAACAGCGATGTTTTGGCCAAATAGGAGATATCTTAAGTGATATAGTTGTTACAGGGATGGCTGTAAAGTGAAATAATAAGAAATACTGTTCTGAGTAAGGGAAAAAAAAAGAAGCTAGGCAAAGCGTGTAGATAGTATTGTTTGTTAGACCAATGACAAGAGAAGGAAAAAGGAAATAGCCTGTCTTCAGAAAAAGGTGCTAAGAGCCCCCAAGTCAGACTTTTCCCATTTTCTACCATCCTGAGACATTCATGCTTACAAGAACATTACCACAACACATTCAGATTCATTTTACTTTAAACTTGCAAGTTTAAACAACTCCACGTTAATGTTAGCAACTGCAAATTAAGAAGTGTGGTTGCATTGCAAATTTCAAATTACTTCTGTAAAAGTCACTGTTCACAGATTCAGTAACACTGTAGCCTCATATTATTATAATAAAGTAATTAACCTGGATTTCTTCTAAAGCTTAATTATTCAGAACACAAGTATTAAGCAAAGGAATATGACAAGGAGAGGGACATACCTAGATCCAACAGCGCCATCACCAGAGTCCTGGCTTCCAGCCTCACTTGGCGTACTCACAGATTTGGAAGATGGAGAGGTAGGAGGAGGGACTAAATAGTGAAACAGACAGGTATCCGCTGTTACTACTCGCAGAGGTTGCACAGCTTAGGATGTTTTCAAATTAATTTAACATGAAGTATTAAAAAAAAGTGATGGCAAACAAAAAAAAATACATGGATGAAAATGAATAGCAGAAAGAGAGGGGAAAAGTCAATGTTAACAATTCATGCTGGACTTTCATGCAATTGTTTGGCATTTATGCATCTGGAGCATACAAAAACACATGGAGGGAAAGACAGTAAAGAGAAAAATGAATTGAAAAAGTATTTGTAAACTAATCTTCTGACAAATGACAGCATCAATTTTCAAAGGGTAATTTCCACTAAATATGTTGCTTAAACATAAAAGGAAAACAGTTGTTAATACAGTTTTGACATCAATTTTCCTTAAAAATTAGACATCAAGTGTATTTCACTCAGTGTTGTTTCAAAATATATAATCACCAAGTGTCGACCAAAAAAGTGCCATACAGCATACTGTTACTTTTGTTCTAGTCTCAATCAAACGCACAAAAAGTCCCGCATATTATAACAAAATTTCTGGTGCTGGGTTTTAGAGATTTTTGTGTTTTCTTTCTTTTTACAAACTGTCTAGTAGTTTTTCTTAAAAGTGAAATAATTTTCATCATGTAGAAGACTGCAATTATCATTTAAAAAGCAAGATTTTTCAACTGATACATAATAGTGAATCATATAATGCAATATGATACAAACACAAAGCTGTTCTGATGTGTATTCTAACTTTCCCTTTTAGAAACTAGTTTAACTAGGTATTTAACAAAACTTTGATGATTTAGGCTTAAGAATCAGGGGTGTGTGAAATGTCCTTATACACTTCATTTTTCAGCAATATGTAAAACATTCACAGAGCACAATCATTCCCTTAGCAACCCTTAAAAAGAACCTTTAACCAACTGAACACAAGTTGTGTGCAAGTTATGTGTATAAATTGGTATCCACTCTGTCATGGGTCACCAAGGGAGAATTCCGAATTTAGATCTGCAACTTTTCTAGAGAGATTCCTGAAGTCACAAGTATGTGGTGAAGAGAGACATGACAATGGTTGACAAAAATTCTACCCTAAATTTACAAAATTACAGTGAATACTTCATTAAAATTCATTACTCCTACAGGTGAAACATTTATATAGGCCTAGATTTATAGTTCATAAATTCATGCATACTAACACCCTTTACAAAGGTACCTATATAAGTATTTCTGCACACATGAAAGTACATATATATTCAACTCATCGACATCTACCAAGTAATTTATACTAAAGGAAGTGCCCACAGGCCTCTATATTCTGACATAATGTTGAGCATCACCCTTTCTTAGCTGAAGTGGTGCCGTTACAACATACCTGGGTACCAAGTGCAAGAGCCAGCCAGCTGCCTCGCAGCAGCGCTGGCCAGAAGACCCCAGGAGGTTACCTTTGATACTACAGCACCCTCTCGTGGGGCAAACTGCTTTCTAGAAAGTCTTCCCGTGAGAGAGTGGACCTATTTAAAGGTCAACAGTCCATGAAAAGACCAAGTAAAATTCCAGCTGCCCCAGCAGAGGATGGAACTGTAATATCTTCCTGAAAGTTATTCTGGTTCACTAACTCCTGGCTTCTCAAGTAACGAGTATGGTAGATATCAAAAGCACACTTACATTGGTAAGTACCTCAAACACACTACTCAGCAGTAAAAAGTAGGACATTTAAGCTTGATTTAGCATCCAGACCAGATCTGGGTATCTGTCTATCTGGGAACAAAATGAATTCACTTCAAATCTGTGTGCACTGAAGAGTGGTTAAGTAGATATGGTTAAGTAGATGCTCAATGGAATTACATGTAAGACTCACATGCATGGGTGTGTAACAGCTGCTGTTAAGTGCACTTGCTTTGAGGACTGACTTGTCCTGTGGTTTTTGTGTTCTCTCTCATAGATTAAAAAGCCTAACAAAAACCATATGCAATTCTGAAAGTCTCATCAGTTGCTTTGGAAAAGCTCACATAAGAAAGTGTTCAACCATTATCTTGCCAAACAAAATCTCTAGTAGGTAAGCACAGATTACCTAAAACGCTGTGCCCTAGTGCTAACGTAACCTAAATCCAGTTTCTAAACTGTGAGAACAGTTCCAACTACTAAAAATGCATGGTGTGGCTGTTGGAATGGGAGCAGTTCTAACAGTTTTTATTCCACATTCACTTCTGAGCATGTGCAAAAGCAATTATGAAAATACAGTGACCGATAAGATGATTTGTTATGGATACAGTGTAATTGCAAAACCAATTGAAACAGACCCTTGCCATTAAGCCAAACTGAAAAATAAGTTTTAAACCCCTTAAACTTCAGAGTTAGTGACAAAAAACGGAGTTGAATTATCACACTCTTTGCTTCCATCTCAGAGAGATGTAACCATGTAAAGGCAAAAAGCAAATGTGCTAACCCATCCAACAGTGGCACAGATATGAACCGTTATCTTTGATAGTTAAATTTTATACTTAGCCTTGCTATTACTCCAAAGACAGTTGGGTATTTGAGACAATCCAATTGCACACGAATATCAGAATTAAAATTTGTCATTATGAAAAAGAGAAAGGAAGAAAACCAGAAAAATAATGCATGGAGAACATAGGAGACAAACCCCAAAACCAAACAAATACGTGATAACAGAAAGTTTCCAAATAATCCATTAAACATAGAACACATCCTTTAAAAATAGTACTATTAACATGTAATGAAGCACATCACCTGACATTTGTAACAGAGATCATGCAGGACAATAGTACAAAACCCTGACATGTTTACCCCCCCAAAATATCACTACCCTAACAAAAAACCCCCACAACCAACCCACCACAAAAAAACAAAAAAAAAAAAACACCAAAAAAAAAAAAAAACAAAACCCCCCCTCAAAAAAAAAAAAAAAAAAAGAAAACTCCCAAAGATTTATCTCAAACTAAGTATTAGCATTCCTACCAACGGGAGACTCAGGTGTCAACCCCATGCTCTGAAGTAATGCTTCAGCCTCTCTTCTCTTCTTTTCAAGATCAGATTCTTCTTGTACAGGAAGAACTTCTTTCTTCTGATCAGTCTACAAATAATTTAAAAATTAAGTTGAAACCCGTTTATTTTTTGATATCTTGCAGGTTTTTTTATGCTACTGAAACTTATTGTCATATAGGTTAGGTAATTCGACTCTAGCAATTCTGATTACCCTTTCTGTAGATAAAGTAAGCAACAGACAGAAATCACAAAATTTTGTAGCTTTGGTACTGGCTTTGAAAGACATGCAACATGCATAAAGTGTCTTCTCGTTTGTCAAAATGACTGACACTTTATAAGATCAATGCCTTTTTCACAGTAATGCTAAATGCTGTAAAATGTAAAGACTAGAAAAAAGAATATTACTTACCTGTGCATAAGGGCATTTTAAAGACACAGATAGATTTTTACAATTTAAAAAATTACAATAACCTTTCCAAATAAAACATTATCTGGTTAAAATTACATTAAGAGACGTCCCTCTTTGGTCAAGAAAGTATTAGGACATTTGGCTAGTAAGAGAACATACTAAAGTGTGCAGCAGTTCCGAAAATACGTATAGAGATATAAAAGTGATGATTCTTTATATGTGCATTGTAAGCTATTTTTAAAAACAAAACCATCAAGAAGCTGTTCTGAGGAATCTTTCTTTTGAAACTTGGGTTTTACAAAAAATAGAAAGTCTTAAAAAAACCATTTGCAGTAACTTCAAGTTTACAAGGCAATTACATAGTTTTCTTTAAGTTGTGTTACTGTCTCCTAGATTTAATGCAAAAAAAAAAAAGTACATGCCAATCCTCATAATTTAGAAATAAGGCAAGCTCTGCTGTGAAAGATTGTGAACGCTCTGGATCTTTCCACACTCATTTAATTGCACGTTCAGCTACAGAAATGTAACTCAGCTTATGGTGTTCACAATTCAGTCATTGGCAAGTGAATATTTTTGTAAATGTAAACTGATAAAAGTCTAATAGAAGCAGCAAGACCTAGACCAAGCTATTCTATCCCCATGCCGCAATTAAAGACTAATTGTTCCTCACATGACTGCACATTATGCTTCTAATGCACTACACAATTCCTTTTAAAAAAGCATTTCCCAAATTTCAGATCAAATTCTCAACTAACCCACATGTGATACAATAGTATAATCTAAGATACAAGCAATGCATTGTTACAAGATCATCAAAACATAAACTGCGATGCTTCCCTCTCCTTTTGGCCTGAATCATGTTCCTGGCAGCTGCCCAGTCTTCAGTCACATGATAATTTACAACACACACGAGATCACAACAAAAGCATACATAAGTATCAAAAGTATTTAAAAACATTCCAGCAAAAGTTCATTTTATGAGGTATAATCTGCGTTCAGGTGAAACATGCTGGTAAATCACTGATTGTCACATACTTCAGCAGAGAGAAATCCGTAAGATTGTTAACAAACCGAGTCTAACGCACAAGTGGCATATGCATCCCGACAGTTGCTCTGATTTTAAAATTCAGGCTAAAGATGAGTCGAAGAGCAGAAGAATGTAACACACTGTTTGTACAACAATAATACTGACATACAACTCCTATGGACTTCTCAGTACTGCACTTCAGAGATTAGTTCTGTAAATAACATCATCACAATTCATTAAGCAGAGCTTTTGTACAATACTTCACAGTGATTTGATTAATGATGTCCCATGCATACATGTAGTTTTCAAAATCCAAACTTTATGCAAGTGTAGGGTCTAATAAACATTTACATTTAACTTACTATGTGGAAAATTCTAAAGAAAGCAGTAGGTGTTCACTATTACCAGAAAAGTGCTATATTTGCATCAGTAACCAACCATTAGACACTCCCTGAATAACACGCAGCAAATGATTAGGTGAACCTACCCTTAATTTCCGCACATTACATATGCAAACAGTCACATTTCAAGGAGAAAATTCTTTCTTACTTCTTTTTTCTTTCTTTCTTCCTCCTTTCTTTTCTTCTCCTCTCTGATCTGAGCTAGTCGTTGCTTCTTGCGCTCCAACTCCGCCTTCAGCTCACTTTTGTCAGACATGGCTGAAACACTAATCAACAGAAATCATATAAGTTGGGTTGTTTGTTTTTTGGTTTGATTTTTTTTTAAGATAGCAGCTTTTCATTAAGGAAGGTATTATTAAAAGGAACTACACTAACTTACCAAAAACAGGACTTTAAGAAGTCAAAAAATAAAAGTTAAAAAAAAAATTCACACTCTAATTTCCACATTTCTTTCATTCAGCACATTCTCAATAGCAAAGGGATTGATTTAAACAAACAGAACTAGGATATGGTGACAGCATCCACCCCTAAAATAGTTCTTATGCTCTTTGAAGGAACTACTTTGAAAGATAAGCTAGGCACCAAAGATGGGGCTATCTGATCTTGCCATAGACTTCTGTAAGGTACAGAGCCAACTATAAACCTGAAAACAACAAGGAATTGAAACTACGTGACCATGTGACTGAAAACACCGTAGCACATCTATGCACAGAAAAGGATGCAAGCCTCATACATCTACCCCATCTACTTAGTAGGGCGCATACTGGGGTATGCGCATTTATTTCTCCATTCTGCAAGCATTCAAGTGCTACTAAGTGCATTTTAAAAAATTCTCTTTCTGCGTTACCAAATGCATTCCCATGTCGCTTTAAGAAGGCTCCGCGCTAGGAAGGTGCGGAGTCACCGCACTCTGGATTCCACCTCCACCCGCCTTTCTCATGCGGAGCCAGGCAAAGCGGCACAAACGGAGCCCCCGAAGAGACGCGACTGCCCCGCCCAAGTTGACATCGGTACGAGCCAGGGACCGCCGGGGCCAAGCTCCCCGCCCGTGTCCTACACGGGCCGTACCGGGGAGGGAGTGTAGCAGCACAACCTCACCCTGACAGGGGCCCACCACACCCTGAGGCCCAAAAGAAGACAACACTACCGAAACCCGCCCGCTCGCCCCGCTCTCCCCTTATCGAGGGCCGAATCCCGGCGCGGGCCACCCCCGGCCGCACCCCCTCTCGGCAGGGCGAGGCCGGAAGACGGAAGGTCCCCACAGGGAGGCAGCGCCACCGAGCCGGTAGAGCCAGCAGCACTGGGCGCAGGTCTAACACCCCAAGACCCCGCACACCTGGCAACAGGACCTCCTTCTGCTCCGAGCGCCCCTCGGCCCAGTACCTCGCTCTGCTTCCGCCGCTTCACAAAGGCGCCGGCAGCTGACAGGCAGCAGCCTACGGCAAGCGTCGAGGGTCAAACCAGCTCCGAAAGCGTTGCGGGATGCGCAGGAACTTACGGGAACTGCGGAAGGACACTAAGTACACTTAGACACCCGCGCCCCACTCGTTCGCACCGTCAGAGGAAGCGATCTGAAAGGGATTCGCACGGGGAGCGGGATGAAGCGACGCAGGGATG
Organism: Heliornis fulica; assembly: GCA_013399135.1. Lineage (NCBI taxonomy): Eukaryota > Metazoa > Chordata > Aves > Gruiformes > Heliornithidae > Heliornis > Heliornis fulica. Next base: position 670,319 of record VXBZ01000400.1, on the reverse strand, counting down.
GGGCACGTCCAAAACCCTGACACACAAATCTCGCCGTGGGGTGCTGGGGAGGGGAAGCAGCTTTGGGAACAACGACGCCCGACATGCAGCGCGGGGCTCTAGGCGCTCAGGGGCTCACGCGCGCTGCATGGTGGGAAATGCAGTCCGTTGGGGACACGGCCGTGACCGGCGGCGCGGAGTCGCGTGCAGATGGGGTTGGCGCATGCGCGATCTGCTCTGGTTAGCTGGTAGCGGCGGCGGGAGCGCGTGGGCAGTGGTTGTGACAGGCTTCGCCTTACGGGCGGGCCCTGGCAGAGGGCGGCCCTGAGGAGAGCGGAGCCTAACGGGGCGCGCCTGTGAGGGGCTACATGTTTTCCTTCGGTTGGACTTCGTGTGGAGCGAGTGTCCTGGCTAGTCACGGCCGTGCCGGCAGCCAAGCAGCGAAACGACAGAGGCTGAACTGGTTTTGATCGTAGGGTAGACAGGCTGGTAGACGTCATCTCTCCAGTGAGCTGAGGATAAAATGTGTAAAAGCCCGATGTACTGTGAGTGGTGAAACCGTGCATGCTAGATCTGCTTTGCATGGAGTTAGGTTGTGGGGTTGATAACAGTATTCTGCGTTATCAGACTGCTCCATTATGTGTGATGAATGGGGTAAAGCTGTGCCAAGCACAGACTGCATCACCCGGTGTCATGTGGGAATGAAGTTACACAGTTAACTTTGATACATGTATGAACTGACACTGAGTGACTTTGCTGTTCCCAGTCGTCTTAATTTAGTAAGTCTTTTGTGCCCCGTGGAAACAGGTATCACATTTTCCTAGCTCTTCTGGCTGCTCACTGAGTGCTACTGAACAGTGTCTCAGGGAAGTGCTAGATTCCTCAGACTGCTGATCTTCCAAACCTGCACTTCCCCAAGTAGAATTAATATGGACAACTTGTATAGTTCAAACAGAGCATGTGTTCACAACACTTCGTGAAATGAAGCTTTTAGAGACAATAATTATCAGCTCCAGAGACAGTTATATTTTCTGCCTTTGCAAATTGGAATTTCTTTCAAATCACTGGATCGTTATGAACCGCTTCTGTCTGGTGAGTATATCTTCTAAACTGTTGCTGACAAGCACTGGAAAAAGACTGCACTCGCAGTCAAGCTTTGTCAGGCTGCGACCCTGTTATATATCATAAGCCGAATGGGTTGGTCGGTACTTTGCTGGAATAACTCCCAGGAGCTGCAGGAATCAGAGTTGTTTTTTACTCTTCTGCAGTATTCACTGTGAGTCAGGGTCCATTCCGTGCCTTAAGAAAAATTGGAAAAACTGCTTTTTTCAGATGGCTGAAATGATCAGATGCCTGCTGATTATTAAATAACTGCCTCTGCCCCACCCCTCCCACCCTACACTTTGTAAGGCAATGGGCGTTACCATTCAGAAAAACTGAAGTGAAACTGGCAAAGAAAATTGTATGATGTGCAAGGAAATGGGTTGTATTTGTAATATTTTTCAAGTTTACATTTAAAATTATAAATGTAGGAGTCAGATATTTCACATTTGTAATTAATTTAGCTAATTGAGTTTTGGTAATTGATCCTCAACACTGAAGTGTATTTCTTGGTTCTGAACCTACTAAATTTCCTGAAGGTTGTGTGATTATTTTTACACTCTTTACATTAGTCTTTCATTTTAGAACACAGCAACTACAATACTTAAACTTTGCAGCAGACACCCTCCACTTTTTCTGTGTAAATGATAGCTATTATTTTCAAATACCCGTTTCTCGCACAGTTTAGCAGAGTGACACTGACAGAATGCAAACTCCATACATTGTGATTCTTTTTAAGTCATTGATCTCACAAATAATAGCAGTTTAATTTAAATAATCTGATATGTTTTTTACCAGCTGGAAGGTACGTGAAATATATAGTGGAAGGACAGCTCTGAGAAAGCATGCTGGTTGTAAATGTTTCCAAGTGAGTGTTTTCTTCTACCCTCAGCTTTCTGGTGACAGTATCTTTTGGTACAGTGAGTCCCAATTTTATATTGGTCTTTAAAAATGTGAAGAAGTTATACCACGAGGTGGACCCTTTCTGTATCCAGGAGTGGGAAAACTGCTTATGAGATATTTTATGGACCCACCCTATGCATTGGGTTGAGGATGAACACAGCTTGATAAAATGTGAACAACGGCTTTAACAGTCATTGTGGTCACAAACAGAATTAGTGTATTATTGAGAAGTTATTTTGAAACGTGTAAAGGAACAATACAGATAAAAGGTCTCTGCTGCAGATGAATGCAAATCCATACTAAACAAGAAGATACCATTAGATTCAGGAGAGCCTCTACTTTTGTCTTTCGGAGAACATTAGACTTCTGTGCTTCCTCACCTCATTGTCCTGCTGGAGAACATTGATTCACTCTGGAGCATGACCCCAAGATTTGGGCTGGAGAGGGAAGTTCCCTCCTCAATTAACTGCTGCTTGATGCACTGTCCTCTGTAGCAGCAGGAGATTCTGGGAAAAGGCAGCTGGCCTACCTTTCTCCATTAAGGATGCATTTTAATTTAATTTACTTTTTTTCCTCCCTCATTTTTCAGGAAAATTAAAACTCCTTCTTACAGACTAACTGGAATTGAAATGATCAGGAAGATCGCATGCCGTATATCCTGGTTTCAGCAGGGATAGTGTAACTATTTTCACAGCAGCTGGTGTAGTGCTGTGTTTTGGATTTAGGGTGAGAACAATGTTGATAACATACTGATGCTTTTAGTAGTTCCCAAGCAGTCAACGACTTCTCAGCTTCTCATACTGGCCTGCCAAGGAGAAGGTGGGGGTGTGCCTGAGAAGCTGGGAGGGTACACAGCCAGGACAGCTGACCCCAACTGACCAAAGGGATATTCTATACCGCATGCTCTGGGTTGGCTGGGAGGCAGGCTACCTCAGTAACTAGCTGAGTATCTGTTTTGGGTGCTGAGAAATAATGCTGTTAATGTCGTCGTCATCATTATTATTATTATTTCCTTTCTGTCCAATTAAACTGTCTATCTCAAGTTATAAATATTATTTTCTTCTCTTTTTGCCCTTTTTGATTCTCTTCCTCATCCCACCAGGGAGGGAAAAAATGAGCAAATGGCTGTGCAGTTTTAGCTTCTGGCGGGTTAAACCACACCACCATAATATAAAGATATAACTTTTCTAGTAACATATAATAGCCCGTGCATTTCCCTTTGAAAATTTGCTGCATTGCTGATATAGGTTTCCATCTGTCCTTCTCCCCCCTTTCCTATTCCTGCTAGATAGACATATGTTTTTTCTGTTGTGTGGAAATAAGGTGATAGTGAATGATGGGTCCTTTTTGAGATGAGAACACTTTTGCAATCTGGTCACCTTTGGCACAAAACACATACACTACTGAATGGCCCAACACTTAAGAGTGATTCACTACTAAGCATTATAGAAAATAGGTTTACCAGTTGAAAATTCTAAGGCAAGTTTTCCTTCCTTGGTGTGGTCTGTGTACAGTACTCTAATTTTCTTTTTTTCTATTTCATGTTTAAGAGAGGATATGAGAACTTATTAAGGTATCCTGTAATACACCAAAACCTGCACTAGTTCTAATGGTTTTAAAAGAGAATATGAAAACTGCCAAGAGATCAGCCAAAAGGAACTAATTTCAGTTATGTTATATGCCAGGCTACATTCTACCTATAGTTTGTGCACCTGCCTCCCATTAACCTGTATGGAAGTTTTGTGTATTCATCAAAGTGTGAATATGTTTGAATATTTGTTAAAATTATAACAGCATCCTTTTGTATGTATTATGTTAGTATTATTAACAAAAAAAAAAAGAGAGAGAAAGCGTGTATCTTTCAGGGCCTTTTTAAACTGTTCATTAATTAGTCAATTATTTTTCTGCATGTAAGCAAAATGGATATCTTATACAATCTTAAAGTATATTTAAACTAGTATTTATATGATCAAAGGCATACTAAAATACTAAGTTTTAAAAAATGTTAATGTACTTTTCATCCAGTGATATCAAATTACTCATTCTAGAAATGTTAAATAATTACCCATATCAAGTACTTCATAATTATTTACAAATTAAATAAGAGAGTTAAAAAGAGTAAGTGACAAGACCATAGGGATTCCATTTTAAGATTTCTAGCTTCCAGTCTTTCATTCTTACCACAAAGGACTATTTATTCTTCTGTAATCATTGACTGTAACAGTTAACTAACGTTTTCACATTCTTTTGAGAATTGGTTAAGTCATTGACTCACAGCATCTGTCAGTTCTGTTCAATAAAGATCAGTGCCACGTAGTCATTTTACTGGTAAGAGCAGTGTAAGATAGAGGTTCTGGTTTTGGATATTGCTAATGTGTTGGAAGAAGGACTGAAAAATTTTATGGAATTAGATTGTAGAGCAACACATAAGCAGCCATTTTTAATGCAAAATTTTTCTCAGAATATCACCTAATTTTTAACTTAGCATCATGGTTTCGCCCCAGCTGGGGGCTGAACACCATGCAGCCGCTCTCTAAAAGGTTGGAGGTGAAAAGATAGAAAAGAAAAACAACAAAAAACCCCAAACCTCACGGGTTGGGATAAGGACAGTTTACTGGGACAGTAGAGAGATAACAATAACTTTTACTTTTTAATGTAAGTTGCAGTAGATAGATGGAACAGTTTATTATTAGTAGAACCCAGCTCCTGTGCTGTATTTATGAAACACCTGGGCAGAAAGGTGCTGTATCTGTAGATCTGTATCATTTACTGCAGTTGTCTGTTTTATAGTAAGCACCCTGTTGGAATGTATCCCAAGTGGCAGAACAAATGCAGTGAGAAGGGGAAAGATAACAGGGATGTGTTCCATATCCCAAACAAATCTGTACAGACTTGGTCCAAACTGGAAGTAGCCCTTCTCTGGCTGAATATTTAACAGGGTATGCTTCGTCCTCCTTGTTCACATGGGTAATGTGCTAAACAGTGGTGCTTAACCTTACATCACTTGGAATGTTTTGCGTGGATCTTGAAAGAGTTTTTCATGTAGGAAAATGTCTCTTCTGACAATCTGTTTGAGTGTCAGTGAAGACTGTTGCTGTTAAACTGTATTTGAATTTTATTCAGATTTTTGTTATATTTCAAACATGTTAAAATCTGTCACTGAGACGCTGCAGAATTTGTGTGCGTTCCTATGAAAAAAAAAACAGAAAAAAGTTCTAAATGCTAACCATGTATAATGTTAGTAAACATGATTTAGGTAGCTAAACCTGTCTACTTGCTAGTTTAGGGCTAGTGTTAGTTTGATTTTGTGTACTCAAAAGAAACAAGGTTTCCTTTGGTTTATTTATAGATTGGTTTTCTAGACAAACACAGATTCACAGATTTGTAGAACTGTAGGGGTTGGAAGGGACCTCGAGAGATCATTGAGTCCAACCACCCTGCCAAAGCAGGTTCCCTAGAGCAGATCATACGCCTGGTAGGTGTCCAGATGGTTCTTGACTATCTCCAGAGGAGACTCCACAACCTCCCTTGGGCAGCCTGTTCCAGTGCTCTGTCACCCTCACCGTGAAGTTCTTTCACATATTGCTGCAGAATCTCCTGACATCAAACTTGTCACCATTCCCCCTTGACCTCTTCCCCCAAAACACATTGGTTGGTTTGTGGGTTTTTTTTTGGTTTTTTTTTTTTTTTGTAAATCAGAATAAATTTTATCTATTTTCTTTGCTTGAACAAAGTTTGACCACATTAATATTGTGTTATTTAATCTATTTAACAAGTGTTTTGGGTTATGTCTTCTTGTGAAATAGTCTGATATGTGCAAGTAGTTAGTTGGTTTAAAATTTTTTTTCAAACATAAGTCATCTGCTTAGTTTTGAATGGTACATTGTTCAATACCCTTGATTGCACTAGTACATCTGTGTCAAGACAAAGAGAAAAAATTGCAAAGCACCTTCTGTAAGGCTTGTAAATGGAATATGTATTTGTGAAGTATAGACATAAGTAAGGGTACATCATGTTTTCTGTGACACATGATCTTAAGTCTCAAGAACACCATAAGGCAATGAAATGCACATATTATATAATGTCAAAAATTTAAACAACTGCTGATTGAGGTTTTTTAAAGGCTGAGAGAACTGTATCATTTCCTGCAAATAAGGTATATTTTGCTGGTGTGTATATATAAGTGGATACTCTACTGCTGGCAAATTTTTATCCAATAAGTACTTTAAACATACGCATCATCACCACAGGTCTTGGTGGCTGTTAGTGTTCTGTTTTCTGTGGAGTCAAATCTGTCATTTCTGTCAGAAAAAGTTTTTGTAAGATACGAGCCTATTTGTCTCAGAGAAAGCAGGTTAGGGTTTGGGTTTTTGTGGGTTTTTTTTGTTAAATTTGCTACTGAAATCTCTTCTGTGTGTACATTTTTAACATATTAAACAGCTATTTTATGTTAAAATACAATGATTATACTAAATCAGGTTGGACTTTATCTCTTTAATGTCCTTTCCCAGTCTCTCTACTTATGGTTTTGTGAGTATAGGAAGAAAAAACCCAATTCTATGTAATTCTTCTCATGTAACACCTTCCCATGAAATAGCAATCGGGAATCCTATGCAGCATTCATAGTTTACAATCAAACTATTTTTTTCTGAAAAAAACCACAATTTTCTAAAAATTTAATTTTTCAGCTACATTAGACTTGCAAAAAATTATTTTTAATGAAATTTAATTTCATTACAATAAAATATTAAATATATGTTTATAGCTTGGGCTTTGCTTTTATTTTAGGGGAAATAGAATGTGCTCAAATATTCTTCTTGGAAAAGTGTACATACCAGATTTGGCAGGTTCTGTTCTACATTATGTATACAAAGCAGGGTCTAACCTGTTAAATCTCATTTTTTTACAGTGATATGATAAAATTAAACAACATTATTTTTATATAGTATTTTGTATGAAAGTAATGTTACAAGCTCCAATGCATATTTAGATATACATGTAAGAGTAAAATGTACTTACTGCTCTTTTTAAAGTCAGTGTAAATATTTGATATTTTAAAAATAGTCTCATTAATCAGNTGACCAACTGTTGTGATATATTTACAACAGCCAGGGTTCAAGTTTAAATAAAAAATACAAATCCATTACATTTTTTAATTTTATATTAATAATTTTAAGTGTACTGACAAATCAAGATTTTTGTAGAATTTCTTTTGTTTGTGGCTAGTACTTAGAACATTTTCCCAGCTCTTGTCCTTGCTCTGGAATAGTGGATGCAAATGACTTAAGTCATGTCTTTTTCAGAAGTGATGTTTTGGCACTTGTAATTTTTGCCACTGGTTCCTAGGTTACACATATATCTTTATTTTCCACAGTCTCAGTTTCTTAATGTGTCAAATTAACAATATTTATATCAATAACAATATTACATTAAAAGTACTTCTTACAGCTAAAGCTATGTGGTTGATGTTTGAAAGGAAGCTTTTTGAACGGAAGGCACCATATATAATTTGACTGTTTTAAAAAATCATATCTGCATGGCACAGTTCATAACTAACAAAGAAATCAACAACTGAATCATATTTGCATGATTTTCTTTTCCTCCTGCCACATTTGATAAGATCACTGAATTACCATCATGATTCAGGTATAAAGTAAGAGTGAAATATTATCCAGAGTTTTACTGGAGTTAACTTAAAATCAGTCACAGATATTCAAGTGACAGTTATAACTTGCCCGTCCAGCTTCTAGTTCCAGGATCAACTCAGATGAATATACTAGTTTTCTCACATATCAAATGATATTTAGAAGTAAACATTTTAAATGGCTGCAAATTCTAAATTGGTAAAGTTGAAAGATGACCTCTATAGAGTGGAAATTTGTATGGGCCATTGTTTGAACTCCTGAAATGTACTAAAGCAAATTTCATATTTATTTCCATTGAGGAGGCAAATTACTTTTGATATAAAAGGATCAAAAGCATCAGAGTGGATATTGTATGTTAATAGTAGGAGGTAGGACAGTGAGGGTAGAGGAACTGATGGGACACGGTTCAAGGAATTCAGCACTTTTCATTTATGCTGGAAAAATGTAAATTATGTCACCCTTGCCTCCTAGTGTAAAGTTATCAGACATCACTAAATGGTATCTCTGACATTAAAATGACTGGAATGTTATTTCCTTCTATTTTCTTTTGGAAATCTTACAGTATCTACTGCAAATAGAACAAAAGTCCACACATAATGGTGTAAAACAAAGATCTGTCTGTAGTCTCAATACTGGATTATTGCTGTTCTCTCTCAAGGCTAATTGAAATCTAAGATGTTTGTATCAAAGCTGTAATGAGACACCGACAAATGCCTTTCTGCCCCACTGGAAATGTAATCTTTCTATTGAACATTTTGTCCTGGTAAATTCCATCTGTGATAGGAATAGATGTTTTGCATTTGAATCAAGAAGGTCAGTGCTTGGGATCAGATGATATGGTGTACACTCCACTTACCTTAGATGAAATTGATCCTTTACTGTGTTGAACATAAGACTGTGAATTTTTTACACCTAATTATCTTGTTGTTTCATCTAGATGAATTTGGAATGCTAACACTACCGTCACTTTTTGATCTTTACATATATCTATATGATAGTTGTCTTTAAAGTCAGTTATTCCCTAGATAGGAATATATTTTAAATATTCAGTTGCATTTCTTTACTAAATGAAACAGAGTAAGATCAGTGTTTCATTTACTGATAATGTATTTGATTATTTTACATGACTGAATATTTGATTATGTTTTCCACACTTTTGCAGCAGTAAAGCAATGCTTCAGTGTATAATTAACTTGTTTGAGTAAACTTACTTACATCTAAGTACCTAGAAACTAGACTACGTATTCATTATTTTGGTTGATTTACTCAATGACTTCAGTGAAGAGAGGCACCATAAAACTGCATGGCAGTTTCAGTGTATTCACTCATCTTCAGTATTAAAACTTTCCTATCTTTCTTTGCAAATGTGGCTTTTTATTTTTTTATAGTATAAGGTAAATTGCACTGAAAGTATGTACAAATTCAGTATTTTTTTCCTCTTTTGACATGAATATATGGTCTTAGCATTTTCACATCAGATGTGTGGATTATTTGTGGAAAAAAAAAAAAAAGGAAAAAGACCTCTAGCTATGGAAGGGATAATGTGAAAGGCATAGATAGCAGCTAGTCTCTGCAGATTTGAACCTGTTCTTATTGAAATAAATGGAAATTTCACTGCCGACTTCAGTGAATGCAGGATCAAGTCCTCAACTCTTTCTGAAAATCAATTAGATGCCTTCTTAATAGGCTTTCATGCCTTTGAAAGTCTGTCTCTAAATTACTATTGGAAACAAATTAATTAGATACTGGAGTTCCTTTTATTAAAATAAATTCCATAGTATTGTGTAAAATGAAAGATGCTTTAATTTACCACCTTTGTATTTATCAAAAAAAAAAAAAAAAAAAAAAGCTGTATCACCTTGTTTTATGTACCGAAACATGTAGTACTCAGCAGAACGCTGATGAAACTCTTTTGTGTATTTCAATTGTTCCTCCACTGCAAAGAGTGTGCTGGTACTAAGAAACTGAGAGATGAGAAATTGCTATGTCAGGCATTGGACTGAAATACATTTTATATAGATTTTTTTATATGGTACTGTAGCAATTGAAAATTCTCATTAGTGTCTGCTAAGAAAATGTTAGGAATGGTTTTAGAAGTTTCTTAGCTAATACTATTTGTCAGTTCAGTAATAGTGGATAACCCAAAATATAATCATTAAGGATAACTAAGCAATATTTAATGTAATAACTGTGGCTTATTGTGATTGGGATTTATTATGAATCATCCATTGTTCACAGGAGATGCAGCGATGGCTGAAGAGTACATGACACAAGCTGGCGGGCTGTACAGCATGAGGTTTGCATAAAGCTAATTTTTCCATTTTTCCCATCCTCATCTGCTGGCTTTCAAGCTTAATAGTCTGTTTCATTAAACTGCATTAGTGTTAAATCTTACAGTGATCATGAGATCGTAGAATGTCATGTTTTGTATTATGCTACATTGTGCTGTATTTACCTGGAGAACAGCATATTCTTTTGAAACCTGAACTAGTTATATAGCTTTTATAGTTGTAAAATTACAATGTTAACATCTGTTTTATGTAATTAAGATACATTTTAAGGAGATATTATGATACAGTATGATTACATAAATTACAGCTGTGTAATGTAGGTAATATATCAATACATGCACTTAGTACATATATTAATTTTTGTGTAATTCATATAATAGCGATATTGAGGTTATTATTAGTTTTATTTAATTAATTCAGACATTGAGTCAAGTCAAAGGATGTTCTAAATAACTTCTAACTTGAACAGAGCCTACAGGTCTACAAACTTCAGGAGGGATTTTGAAACAAAAATTTTTTGAAACTGTTTTTTGAGGAGTTATTATAAATTACTTATTTAATAGTAGTAGGAGGAAAATAACATGTTTGAATGGAAATAAGGAACTATTGCAATTAGTAAGTATTTTATAGAAAAAAAATGTATCTGTGTATATTTGAAAGCCCAATCCTTGCAAACTACCAAATGCATTATCGTCAAAATAAAAATTATGAAAATGTAACAATCATGAAAAGTGCTGGCCACAGGTAATTGCTTTGAAAAGTTATTTTAAGCTAATGAAAATAAGGTCATAGAATGAAGTGCCATTTCAACCTGGTAAGTGTAATAAAATCAGCTAATGCAGGAGTGCATTCTGGCAAGAGTAAATACGCATTGCAAAGCCTGATATGGTCAGTATGGAATACAGAGATGTATCCAAGTGAGTAAACATCAAATGAAGGATTATCCCTACTTGTGAAGAATCCATTCCAGCACGAAATTGAACCATGGACTGCTGCATATGAAATTTGTATGACACTCTAGAGACCTAAAAGTGAATCTGCGTGAATCTGCGGAATCTATTATCAATACACAATAGATCTCTGTACTCTAATGCACAGGAGTACACGTTCCCCAAATTTCCCTTTTTAAAGGACTTATTTCAAAATACTAATTAGACCGTGGTGTTCTGAGTTTCTGTTTGCCATTGCTTTGCTTTTGAATGCAAGAAAGAAGTTCTGATTTTCTAAATATCCTAAAATATGGGCAAAATACCGTGACATTCTGAAATGAAAGGTAGATAGAAGGTTCTAACATGCTAACAAATGTGCAAACCTGCAATAGCATCAGTAATGACAGGAAAAGAGAAAGGGGAAGCATTTAAGAACTACTGTATTCCGTATTTAGCTTGATGTGAAGGACTGTCCAAAGTAAATAACATATCAGTGAAACTATGTGGTCAGGAGGTTGGGGAATTGTGGAGGAAGAAACTTCTGAGGCCATAGAATAAAGATTTCAAGTATAAATCAGAACTGATACTGTACTGAAGGACCTGCCAAAATGATGGTGCTGTGTTGATGTAGGAATGTCCTACATATATTGCATATGTCTCAACTTCCAGAACAGGTCATGCTAGAGCTTTTCAAATAACTGCAACATCCCTACTACCAAAAAAACTCAACTTAGACAAGCCAAGGGCAATATTTTGCTATAAAGGGCAGTGGAAGCTAGTTGTAAATATGAAAACTGAAAACAAAATAAAAACTAGATACGTAGTAAGATGTGTAAAAGAGAGAAAAAAAAGTGTGATATCTCCCTACAGTGAAGGAACTATTGGAATATATGAGTTCACTTAATGCTTATTCTTTGTCTTGCTTCATAATTCGTATTGATGGTTTGATTACTTGTGAAGTACAGTCATTTAAAAAGCGCTTATATCTGTAAACTCTGAAGCAACTCAAGTTCTTTAAGTTAATATGTGGACTGTATAATTAAGGTCAGACTTCAATTCTGGTGTATTAGAGACACAAGACAGCCTCAGATGCAGAGGAAGTAAAGTAATTCTGCACTTGGGGGGCTGGAAAGCTACCTAGTGGAACAGCCAGCTGAATGTGAGGTGGCAGTGTGCCCAGATGGCCAAGAAGGCCAACATCATCTTGGCTCATGTTGGAAATAGTGTGGCCAGAAGGATTAGTGAAGTGATCATTCCCCCATGTACTCAGCACTAATGAGTGCTCTGTTCATTGTTGGGCCTCTCACTACAAGAAGGACATTGAGGTACTGAAGCGTGTCTAAAGAAGGGCAATGAAGCTGTTATAGAGTTCTTTACTGAGAGGATGGTGGAGCACTGGATCAGGCTCCCCAGGGAAGTGATCACAGTGCCGAGCTTGATTGAGTTCAAGAAGTGTCTGGAGGATGCCACTCAGCCATGTGCCCTGACATGGCTGGTCCTGTGTGGAGCCAGGAGTTGGGCTCAGTGATCCTTATGGGTCCCTTACACCTCAGGATAGTCAACGATTCTATAATTGAATTTTTTATCTGGTATGAAACAACACACAGTAATATTCTTGAAAATATCCTTGCACTATATATTTTAAGTATAGGAGCAGTATGCCGTGCTCACAGTTTTGCAGGAGTTGGGCAATAGGACTCAGTTAATAAAGCAGCAGCAGTCTGGAAAGCTGGGCAGCTGCCAGCAAGACTAATGTTTTTCTGCTTGAAATCCAGTTTGCACATATATTGCATGTATATTTAAGAGCTTTGACATTTGGTGTGTATTTTATAGGAAAGCACTATGTTACCAGCTAGTTTCCAGTGATGTGGTATATATATAGTTATATATACTGTTTCCTTTTCATTGACACTATTACATTTCATTTCAGAAATGTAATCATAGCTGGTTTGTTGCTTTTAAAAAAACTCATTGTACAGGTTTCTGTCTTGAGTGGAAATAGGATGTCATGTTTTGTCTGTCTGATCACTCTGATGAATTGTCTCTCATCTCCATAATGTCACCTCCCTGACTAGTGCTGAAAGTGTAAAAAAGGATTGAGGCAAGGATGTGCTGTGGACTGCTGGTAGTTTTGTCCCAGTCCTTCACTGGACCATATGAATGAATGAAATGGCAAAAGAACTACTGGAAAGGAAGTGACCTGTTACTTTGTTACAAAAGTCAGTTTTGTTCCAAATCTGGAAAGTTAAAAAAAAAAGTCTTGATTTTTCAAATAAAATTGTGAAAATTTCTGTGTGAACATGTACCCTAAGTCGTAAAGCCACCTTTATCATATATGGGATAGTTTTATATTGTATTTTTCAGGAATAATTGGGAAGTTGCTCTGCCTCTGCACTGAGCCTGCGGGACTCTGTTCGACCATAATGTATATGGTGACAGTTTGTGCTAGCTGTGACAAGCCCAACCATGAACTATTAAAGGTTTTATCTGTGAAAGGGTATGAAGTGATCCTCCTCCATGTAGTCCATTTTTGAGGTGGGTTCTTCCATTTTGGACAGAAAAATGAACATTACATTCCTTACAGCATACCTTTCTAATATGCAAACTCCCCATTTAGCTTCACAGAAAAAAAATGTTATCTTGCTCATATTTATAAATATCTACATAGAAGGAAGACAGCTGATAGTAGATGAACCTTTAGGTACTAGATAAAACACAGTGATCAAAAGCTGAAGGTAGAAAAAATAATTAGGTACTTAAAAAGAATATTCATTGTAATTTAGAATAGTGTGTTTAGGGTAGTAGTAGAATTCCATCATGTAAATTCTTTAATTGCCATTTTTTCTCTGTATACCTGAGGCACAATTTCTGAATTGATGTGGGAATTATTGGATAAAGGCTTCCAACCTGTGATTTGTAGGAGGTCAGAATAGTTCATAAGAACTGGACTTTACACTCTGAACTTCCTTGTGAGACCTCTTGCCCTGAATTTCATCATTAGCCAAACAAGGAAAATGGACAGAGCAGAAACAAGACACTTCTTGTCCTGCATAGTGCTCTCCTCCTTGTAAGAGAGAAATTGAAGTCAAATGTATAGCAGGAGTTAGTAAAAAAATAAGAGGATTTGAAACAGAGACACTCAATGTCATCACTCGATTCTAAAAGGAGGGAAAAATGTAAAACCTCAAACCAAGTGTCAGTTTACTGTGTTTTGAAAAGATAATAAATTATTCTGAAAGGTAGATCAGTGCTATTGATTCTGCCATAACCTTCATGCTAATTTTATAGCAAAGTGTCAGGTTTTTTAGGTTTCTCTTCAAAATAATTCTGTGTTCAGAGGAGTCTCAGTAGTACTGGGGGATTTCACAGACTTTAGGTAGTACCAGTGGCTCAGAGAAACTTCTAAACTCCAGGAAGCTTGTCTGTATACCCCAAATTCAAGGCTTCACTAAAATTTCTATTCAAGAAACACTGTTACCAAAGATAATCTTTAGCATATGCAAGAATACCAAGCAATTATTATCAGGAACCCTAAGATAACATTATTTTTTTTCAAGCAATGCTCTTTGAAAATTTTGTAGGTGACAGCTGGATATTCCAAATATACTATTTTCTAGCAGCAAAACCAGTACTGCAACAGACACAACTTCAATTAAGGGACGTTATCCTTAATAACTAAATTTCATGAGATAACTTTGCAATCAAGAAGAGCAGAAAACATAAAGTCAGTCATTCTATTTGGACTATTTGATTTTAATGTAAGGATAAACTGTTGTTCATGCAACTAACTGAAGGAAAAGGGAATGATGGGAATCACAGATTCACAGATTCGCAGAATTGTAGGGGTTGGAAGGGATCTCAAGAGACCATCTATTCCAGCCCCCCTGCCAAAGCCGATTCCCTAGATCAGGTCACACAGGTTGGTGTCCAGGTGGGTCTTGAATATCTCAAAAGAAGGAGACCTCACAACCCACCTGGGCAGCCTGTTCCAGTGCTCTGTCACCCTCACAGTGAAGAAGTTCTTTCACACATTGGTGTGGAACATCGTGTGGTCCAACTTGTGATCACTGCCCCTTGTCCTGTCCCCACAGGCCACTAAGAAGAGGTTGGCCATCTCCCTTTGTCTCCTACACTTAAAATATTTATAAAAAGTGATGAGATCCCCTCTCAGTCTTCTCAAGGCTGAACAGCCCCAGCTCACTCAGCCTTTCCTCATAGGGGAGATGCTCCGGGCCCTTAATCACCTTTGTGGCCCCCACTGGACTCTCTCCAGGAGATCCCTGTCTGCTTTGTACTGGGGAGCCCAGAACTGGACACAGGACTTCAGGTGAGGCCTGACCAGGGCAGAGTAGAGGGGGAGGATCTTGTCCATTTTCTTGCCCATTTTTCTATTATATACACCTCTGTTTCAGGAACTCCAAAATATTTACCTCAGTAACAAGATACTGTCTTCCAGTTGCTGGATTTAAACTTTTAGATCAAGTAAATAGTATTTATTTCTGTTTTGTTGAATTGCTGAGTCATTCTTGGATTTAATTTTATTTATGAAATGTATGTGATTTAATTAGAAAGATTACTAAAATGTTGTTAAATTATCTGTAAATGATTACATTTAAAAACCTGTAACTCTAAGTTGTAAACTCCCTCAGACTGCCTTTTGCCCTCAGTATTTCTTGTCTGCTTACTGCAGAGTTTTGCTTTGCCTGTGAAGTTCCCTGCATTGTGATGCAAACATATGCCAGTATCTCAAAACATTGCATTTTCTCTAGGGTAGGGTAACAATAGGCAGGAGTCTGACAACTGCTTGTGAATTATTCCATGGTGCACAAGCCTGACGTATAAGCAAAACTCTTAACCCATTTTAACGTTCAGAACATGTAATCCAAAGTCAAAAGAATGCACAAAAGACTATGCAGACTATGAATTTATAAAATAACTGTAATGATGCACAGTTCTTCAATCACCCTTTTGTCTCTGCTGAAGCAGCCTGCATATAAGGCAAATCTCCACGTGGCAGATTCTAATGACAGTTTTTCTTAATTACTTGTATGCTGCAGGATGCACCGTGGTCAGCTATATACAAACCAAGTATATTTCTTCATTGACTTCTGCATTAAAACACAAATAGTTTCTTTGCTATCTGTGTTCCTGGCTTGAGGCCACTAGCTTTTCTGTCTTCTCTTAGTTGCAGCATAATGTAAAATAGAGGCTGAATAAAATAATTGACCAAGAATATAGCTTCAAATAATACTGTCTATGTGCCCCACTCTGTCTTTCTCTTTTCTTTCTCTCCCTAGGGGAAAACCTGTTATCTTCCTTATTCTAAATCCAGTTCCTACCCACAGCAATCATGTAACTCTTGGCATCAGTCTCAGAGCAGAATAGAAAGTCAAATCAGCAGGAAACATCCACATAAGAGCAACAGGCAGCCCCAGGAGGAAAAAAAAAAAAGAAAACCATGAAAAAATCCTCTCAAACTCTTGCATTTATTTTCTCTCAAAAATAAGAGTTCTGCTTATTAGAAACACTCAAGTTTTCATGTAGTTTTTAAGATAATACGCCTTCAAAGAACAGCTCATTGTTCAGCAAGCTTGCCAGCCTTTCAAAGCCTTTTATTTCAAAGCTTCTTTCTCAATATATAAATAAATCTAGAAAGAGGAAAAAAAAAGAAGTTTCTGCTTTTCCTAGTGTTTTGCATAGAGTCTGCACAAGCTGTCTTCTCTCAAAATGGGTCAGACCTCAAATTCTAGATTTTACGGAACCAAAATTGTTGGATATAGTTGGTGGGATGGATTTTATGTATTTTACATATAGACTGACTCTAAATCCACAAAATTGGTTTTACTTGAAAATGCAGTATGTTAAATCAAAAGCCCAAGGTATTCTTTATTATTACAGTTCTACATATTGAAAAATACTGCAATTAACTTCATTAGGTGTATTTTAAATGTTTAGAGATAGGCAACAGAAGACTATAATGCAAACAACTATCATATAAACACGTTGACAACACAATAAAACTAAACATGTGGTTTTAATATAATCTGAATTTGTACATATTGGGCCGTACAAAGTGTCTTTGTATCCAGTTACTACATTCCCCAAGAACTTGATTCACAGTGAATTAGTCCTTTAAGGCATTGGGAGGAATTGTCTTATTCATACTAAACTGACTTGTCCTCCCCAAAATTAAAGCATGGTTACCAGCGTTATAAAACAGAAAACATACTCAGGGATACAAAGATTTTGTTTGCTACAGTGGAGTTTCAGAGAATACAAAGTTAGGAATAAATGTCCTTAGAAGAAATGGAAAAGGGAGCTTGGAATAAGAAAGAAATGGTACTTAGTAAATGGAGCAGCTTGGAAAGCTTCATGTTACTAGCTGCAAAATAATGCAGTTTGTAAGGAAAATGTGAACAAATAACTGTGGCTGGATTGTAATCACCTCTTTGGAAGGAGAGCTGGGCATTGCTATGAAGAGCTCAAACCATGTGTAGATTCTCTGACAGAGGTTCTTATATTAATTTCTGCCTTAGTACCTGAGTAGCAGTTGAAAATTACAGAGGCTCAGAGTACGCAAGACTCCCTGATGACTGGTCTAGGCTTACAGAGGAAGAAATCAAAAAAGCATTGTATGCAATTTTGTGCAAGAATATCTGACTTCATCGAAAAAGCAGGTACAATCAGAGTACAGGTGCAGTCAGAGATTGGACTAACATTGAAGTCTATTGTCTCTGAAGTCCACTAAAAAGCACTTAAACCAGGAGCAGCTCTTACTTAAAGATACCTTTTTTCGAAGTGGAGTAACACTACTGTGAGGAATTTGAACCCCTGTTGGTGTGAGAATGGCTGACTGCAAGTATTGACTGTGAACTTAGGTCTATATGCAAACTCTTTGAGACAAATAACTGCTTTTTGGTAATACACTTACAGTGTCATGGATAGGCATTTTGCAATTCCCAAGATTTGCAGTGACATTGTCAGGGCCCCACTGCTTGGTAGCAGAGAACAACTCATCCAGGTATAATGAAGGGTGCTTTCTTTGCTGGGGAGCAGTCATCATTTTAGTCACCAGCCAGTGTAGACAAAAGAGCTAAGAAGTCTTCTAGGGCAGCATTTGGAAAGCTGCTGCAGTTTTGTTTTGCAAGGCCTCCAACTTCTGCTTATAGTATGCAATAAAGAGAGGAAAAGATTTATATCTGATTTTACATTATTAAAAACTTTAAAAACCATATTCATACATTTACAGCTGCTACTCTTATTAGGTATGGAGTGATGGCATAATTTTATATTGCTCTGTAAATGCAGGTAAAAAAGTGCATTATTTTCATTGAGTAATTCTCCAGCAAACATCTTGGCTCATTCCATGCACCTCATCCTTTATTTGTGAATTATAATTAAAATGTAATTTTAAAGAATTTTTAGCACAGTATTTCCATAAAACCAAACAACTCTGTATAATAAATATAATATATATAATAGAGATGAAATAATTATAAATGGAGAAGCCACTGCAAATAATCCATGAAGACTAATTTATCCAATTCTTAGTAGCTAAGTACACAGGAAAATTGCTGTGAGGGAGCAGTGAGGGCTGGCTGGGAGCAGGGCAGGCATGGAAGGGGCAACCAGGTTTAACACCGCCAGGGATGTTCATGGTGCTGATGCAGGTTAATAGTCATGCTGAAAAGTCAATACACAGGCCATAACTAGACCCAATGAAGGTCAGAGACCTGTGACCCCTGGGCAGGTCTGTGGGGATAGAGCCAGGCAGAAACCAGCCAGGAAGCCAGATCCAATGGGACATGGGCAAGGACTGAAACATATAGATTGAACTTAATTAGGGCCTCTGCACACATGGGCCTATGTGTGGGTGAGGGTCCCATGTGAGGCTGGTCAGGGCCATTAAGGCATATTAGTGTGTTCAGGGCCCTGACAATTGTAACATTATATAAATGATTTTCTATTGGAAATCTTACATTTGGGAAAGATTAAAATTATTTTGGGGGCTGTGTTTTACTAAACTTTTGTTCAAATTCCTCCTTACAGATGCAGGAATAACAGCAAAAACCACTTATGTAAATTTTCTTGTATTTTTAGTTGTGTTCTCTTTATATGCTCAGAAACAATAGCCAGACAGCATTAGCGCTCCCTTTGCCACAGTGATGTATGTGTTATCCCTTAACAGCAACAACAAGTGATGTTTTTAACATAAAGATGAAGCACTGAAGCCGAATTGCTAGGGTAATTCGTATAGTGGAGGTCTTTTAACATAGTATTTCTACCATATCCAATAGTGACAGCAATAATGAGAGTTATGTCCTGGAGAATCAGAATTACACTGAATTTTGCTGCTTTGTTGACCTAAACATGAACACTAAGCTTTGTTTAAAAACCACAGTACCCTGTCTATATCAGTACTCTCACTAACACCTGCAATCATTGCCATAATTAGCTGTTTGAGACAAAATATCTTCCAGTATAGCCTGATAGGACAGGTAAGCAAGTCAGATCAAAAAGTAGCACTAGTGTACTATGTATAACATAGCTTTCTCATAGCACTGAAACTAGTATATTCAGTGGAATATGTCAGAAAACATATTTATGAAGTCATTATGCACAAGTAGAGTAAATTAAGGAGACACTAAGATGAAATGACAAAACTACTGGAAATTCCCATTTTTTTCTAATTCATGCTACTTTCACCCCTACAATTCTGATTTTGTGATTCATGTCTTGTATGTGAGCTTATCCTTAAAATTTCATGCTCTTATGATCTCTTTGTTGCATCTTTTAACCAAGTTTGTACTCACACAGAAGTTACAAATAGGAGTATTAGAAGTCTGAGCTAGAGCACAATAAATAACGATATCCAACATCAGAAATTAGAAATACTGTATTTTGAGTGGGTTCTTTATAAGAATATAAAACTAAATATATAAATTCCGACATGACTGTGTGTTTTATGTGTACTAACCTTGTAATTTAATTGTAGGCAGATGGCTCATCATACTGTATCCTCTAAAGCATTGATAGACTAGCATCTGCCAAAGGCCGTTTTGGTAGTGCTTGCCACCTAGTGGATTACTACTTGTATACACATATGAGAAGGATCATCTGCTAGAAAATTTTTGAAAATCTGCTTATCATTCACACTGTTTCATAATAAACTGTAGACTTTAAGTACTGGTAGATGGAAACTTTTGGGGGTGTTTTTATTTTTTGTTGGGTTTTTTGTTTGTTTTATTTATGGGGTGTTTTGATTTCTTTGTTGAAATTAAATGCTTATGAAAATTGCAACAAAATTGCAAACATTTTCACAAACGTTATCCATTTTCAGATAGCTCTATTTATAGCTATTGTTTGACTTGGTGATAGGCAAAAGATGGAATTTGAGATCCAGTGACTAGTCAGCATACATGGCCATGGACTCAACTGTAAACTTAAGCTAACATTTGTTGACTGGTAGTCTGTGATGATCATATTTGCCAAATGTAAGTGATCTCATTGAAATTTATACCAGTTGTTTCCACTTCTCTTAGAGTTAGCTGTGGTCTTTTCACCTGTGATACAAAAGTACTGGTATGTGTACAGTGGTAACTGTTTTTTTCTCCACTTTATCTCCTCTCTTCTGTTAGCTGCATCACTTGGAATGGTCGTCAGACTTTTTTTTTTTTTACCTGGAATTTAGCCCTTCCCATACAGTGATTTACCCCTCATGACTCCCCACAAGTCTTAGAGAGTTCAAAAGTGCTGCTTATACAATAACACAATGCAATCATCTGTACATAAGTTACAACAGTTCCAACAACTGCTTATAAAAGACAATTCTCTGCACAAATGTGAAGTCTTCCTGCTAAAATTTTGAGTCTCATCTTTCAAGTATGATTAAATTGAGCTTTTATTTAATTTTGTAATAATCAACATACTGAAAAATATTCAGGAATAATCAGTTTATGCTTTATACCTTTAGAAAGGTTTCCAATTTTAATCTTACTAAGCTCAAGAGCATATCTTAATTCTTACTTGTTACAGAAATAGATGTTTTGCCATTTACAGCATATCAGTAACCTATTGATGAGTAGCTTGATATTAAATATGGATCAGAGGATTTAATGGGCTCAAAATATTTGCTCTGCGTTTGGTCTGGCTGTTATTTATCTGAGAGTATTTTGGGTCTTCCAGTGCATTATGTGACTGTCATACATCAGAATTTATGATCTTCCCTCATTTGCTATGGTGGTCTTATGACTGAGGATAGTTTTGGGGTTTTTCCCCTCCTCTAACAACTGCTGTGGGGGATTTCCATTATGTTCAGAAGGTGAAATACAGTTTCTTTCTTTATACAGTGAATTTCTTCACTTTTTGTTATATACTGATTACCCTAACACTACAGAATACATAAATTTCACCAGGAATATCTGTGGTTAAAAATATTTAATAAATTTTGTTAAACTATCCTCCTATTCACAAAGGATAATCATAATTTAATCTTTTATCAAATTTTAAAAGTTGTATTTTAGTACGACGATATAAATCTGTACTCAGTGGTATCATAAGCTTAAAAAATAATTTTTATTAACATACAAAAAAGAATAAAGTAAATAGACATTGTAATTAAACATTTGCTTTCATCTACAAATAAGTACCACGAGTAACAAAACAATAAAATAATTCTTTAAGTTCTTTTGAACAATTGGAAACAGAGGAAGGAATTTACTGAAACAGAAGCAAAAGAGTCTTCCGAAATAGAAAATATTTGGCAATATCTTTTAGTCTCTTCATAAAATATCCATGTGAACAAGTAATCCATATTTACAATATCATATGCAATCTTCTTGGTTACGTGTAGTAAGAAGTATACATGTAATTGCTATACATTTTATAAAAAACCCTAATTTGCACCATAACTTCTCAGTTTCATTAATGCCCCAAAAAGCACTGTTCTGTCTCTGTGTGCAGTACTGCATGACAGCATGTAAATACACTTTTAAAAAAATCTTTTTTAGAAGTCTTAAAAAATTGTCACTTTTAATGTTAGGTTTTGTAAATTCCTCTGCTTTGATAGGAATCCAAACTTGGAATGCACGATCTAACAATAAAGTTCCTGTAAAATTAACAAAGCAAAGCATTTCCAAAAATTCAGAAAAATCCTGATAAAAAAAACTAGAGTTCTGCCTTTGAAAAGATACCTTTCTGCTTCCTTTGTTGCTACTATTAAACATAAATACAGATAAGAAAAGTTGCATGAAAGGAATGCTAATAGAAGGCCACATTGAGAAGCAGCTTTAGGTTTTTTTTTCTAGAGAAAATTACTCCCCAAAGTCCTATATATTTTTATTTGGTAGTTGAACTAACCTTCGTATGGTGCAAGAACACTTAAAGAACTTTATAATCAGTTTAGAGCAAGAGGCAAATGTCTACAGCAAGTTCAGTCTGATATGAGTTGCACACACCAAGGTTGAGGACCCCACAGCTCCCACATCTCATGGGACCTGCCAGGGACCAAGTCAGCCAGAAGTCCACAGTTCATACACATGAGATATGACTGATTATGGTAATTTCCCATTTTGCAATGCAATTTTCAAGCTCCCACTGAGTTTCTACTATCACATTTAACCTCAAAATTGAAAAACAAAACTACAGTCTGGCAGACTACCCTCAAAAGATTGCTAATCCTTGATTTTCCATTAGTTTTGTATTATCAGAATAGAGGAGAAATGTCACCATTCTTTTTCAAGTATCATTGCTCTTGAACAGTACATGGAATAAAATGGAAAACAGAGGCATAGTGGTCACTATAGCTTAATTTTAACAGCATATAGAACCATTCACCTAAAAGCTGTTGATTTCAATACATCCAAGTCAGTATTATAACAAAATGAATCACAGGTTTTGTGGGTTGTTTTCCCCAATATACTGTACAGTTAAGAGTTTCTTCCAGAACAATCCTTAGATAAGTGATTACCTTCCACACAAACACACTCTTTTAGTAGATGATTTAGCACTATGCAAGGATTGAATGAGCTCATTTTCACAGGTGAATGAGACACAGTAACAGGCCAGTACTTGCCAACTCAAAATGCTGTTGCTTGGGTGAGTGCAGTATAGAAAGCTAGCATAGTAAATTACTGGATCGGTTGAGTTTATTCACTTCATCTGCTATACCTCAAGAGTCATAATAATTTCTCACAAAATCTAAATGTGCACCCTTACTGATTTCACCATCAAAAAAAGCATACTTGTTGAGCAAAACAGGATACTAGAAGAAAAAAAAAGACAGCACAGTTAGTGATCTCTAGAAGCTACTGTGAATTCCTTTTCCTACTTAATATTTAACATATAGATTTGTAATAGGATGCATAAGCATGTCATGTCAGTTGAACACCAATGTAATGTAAAACAAGTGTTCATTCTTCTCTCAAATAACTGCTATCAGTACTATTTGGATTCTGTGCTGAAGCTGTGCAGAACTTTAGAGAAGACAGATAATTATGTGGAACTTGAAAAACAGGGCAAAAACTCTCTGATTCGTCACACACAATGGACTGGAGGAGCGGTCACGTGATAGGGCAGTATTCATTCTGCCATACCAGAGTTCCACTCCAAGGCATTTAAAAGAATGTATTTTCTGAAATAAAAAAATGGACCAGTGAAAGGTGGGTCCTGGTCACCCACAAACATATGTAAGTGAAAACACAACAGCAGAAAAGTTTTTCATATAATTTAGTATGCTAGCATTCCATACTGCACTTACTAAATAATAAAATGTTACTACAAATCAAATGAATCGAGGTGTTTCTTATCAGAAAAGATCCAAAATAACTCATAACCAAAACTGTTAGTGCTAACTCAATACTGTACTACAAAAATCACATATTTGCTAAACATTATGTGTTTAAAAATTTTTAAAAGCTGAAGTAGATGAAAAACTATGTATTCTTTTTTAAAAATAGGAAATTACATGCTGTCTAAAAATATATTGCAACATGAACAGTAGTAAATTTGGACTTAGAGTAGGGTCTGCAAGTATTACAAGATTTTATAATAGAAAGGCTTATTATTTTGGACATATACAATCAAAATAATCTACTATAATTATTCTTCTATAGTAGTAAAAATAAGTATTTTTTATATCTGTAAAAATAATGGAGGATAATACATTAGTAGTCTGATTACTAGAGAGAGAGCTACAAAAGTAAAGTGCCAGTAGGGACTCAAACTGCATTATTTAACACTTTGACTTCAAATTAAAAGGTCACAGAATTTATATAGTTTGTTTATAGACTAAAGTATGTCATCATGCCCATGACGATAATGATTTTGACAACAGTATGGAGATACCAAAATGGGTAGCATTTTTATCAAATAAGAAAAGCTTCTTGGAGGAAGCATTTTTCACTTCAGGCCCCTTTCTTCTTTGAGACAGATAGCAGTATTCTCTGGTTTATGACCTCCCAACTTCTAGTACAATGCCATAAATCAATAGAACGGGGCAAGCAAATACAGATATTGAAATGCTGCCTTCTGGGATAAAAGGAGTGCTTGGTCTAAGTGATATATATTTTTCTAAGTGTGTATCCATAGATTTCCAAATAAGATGAATTTTGCATTTGTATGTATGACAGTTTCTTTAAATTTTAGTAATCATTGCATATAATCTAAAGTCGAATATTGTCTGTAGTACACAATATATTTGGTAGAGCTGGTTAAAAGGTTAACAGATATGTTCTGATTAAAAGAAAAGAAAAAATCCTTAGAGATTTTAAAAGGAAAGATAATATTTTATGAAGATTTCAAGCTAGCTTTCTTTTTTTTTTTTTTCATTTCAAAATTGTAGTCAAAACATTTTTATGGTTCAACTCAGCAAAGTGGTGAATGACCGTAAATTCCATAGATTTTAGCAGCAGGTGAGGGCATTAAGCAGCTTGAGAAATCAAGGTTTTAACAAAGTGAATGTTATCAGAAAAATGTTGTGTGACCAACTAAATTCTGCTGTCTGGTATATTTCATGATGACAATTCATAACCTACAAAATTTAGTCTCAATCTTGTTACCTTTTCATGACTGAAAGAGACACCAGCATTAAATTAAAGAAGTGGATATGGAAAACATTTTCCAGTTATGTGATTTTCCTATTATGTGATATCATTCACATTTTTAAGACGAGGACTGAGCCTGAACCAATATAATATGTTTGGAACTTACTGGAATTTAAATTAATATGCAGAAAACTTGAGTATCTTTAAGCAAGCCACACTGAAAACAGAACCCCAACTATGTATATATCAATGTAACTACATTGGAAGGAACCAGAGGGGTTGGCAGTGTAATAGTACTGTTATCCTGTGTATTTCCTTTACATAGTTGATCGTTGAGCTGCTTCATCAAGTCTGAGGTTTTGTTTTCTGGCTGCTTCACTGTTGATCCTCAGATCAGATTTATCTGCACTGCTACCATCTGCCATTGTGGATTCTTCTTCTGTGCCTTCAGGAGTCTCTCCAATGGGACGGAGAATTTTAACATTCTCTTCTGGGGGGCGCTTCCAATGAGCCCTGCTTGCCATCCACAAAATAAGTGCACCATATATGACAAGCAAGAGACCAAGACAGTTGACAAAGCTTGCCTCTGGTGGGGATGCACTATATGCAGGATTTTTCCTTTGAAAATTAAAAAAAATGAAGTCAGTTTTCAAAAGAAAATCCGGGTCTAAAACCAGCAGTCTCCTCCTAGGTAAGTGGTCTTTTTAAAGCAACAAAACAAACCAAAATTCTCCAATACTAGATGGTTATTATCCTCTGCTAATGAAAGTACAGTTTGCAATGAATAACCTTAATAAACAAGTGAAAAAAAAATACTTACAATGAAAAGATAAGCTTTTCTGTGATTCCCATGAGAGCAGTTGCAATCACTGTTGCAAAGATGGCAAGACCCGAATAAACATGTATTGGCATGAGAGTTGCTCGGAGAGTAACTGGAGCAAATGGGAGCAAAAAGACAGCAAATCCCAATAAAAGCTAAACAAAACAAAACAAAATGGAAAAAAATAAAACAACAAAAAAAAACCCAGACACATAATTAAAGCTATAGGTAGTTCCCAAGCAGAATAAAAATCATTAAAAATTCCATTTTGAGATGGCTTCAGATACCAATTTAAATTAAAAAATTGCTTTCTATTTTCAAATGTGTTTTCTTTCAAAACCAAAGCAATAATTCTGGATTAGCACCTGGGAAGTAGACAAGAAACCCCAACCACTCTATGAGTCAATGACTATGAAATGTTTTATAAATAATCCCACCTAGTATCAGCGTCCATATTAAGTTAAAACTGCAAACAAAGTAAGTACTGGAAACATGAGTTTTCACTGTCACTAACTCAGTTATACATTAAAGGTGTAAGTACAACATTTTTAGTCTCTTCAAGCATAGAATCACTGACTGGTCTGGGTTGAAAGGGACATCAAACCTCATCTAGTCCCAACCCCTTGCCACAGGCCAGGACACCCTCCCCTAGTCCAAGCTGCCCAAAGCTCTGTCTAGCCTGGCCTTGAACGCTGCCAGGGAGGGGGCAGCTACAGCTTCTCTGGGCAGCCTGTGGCAGTGCCTCACCACCCGCACTGGAAAGAATTTCTTCCTAATATCTAATGTAAAACTACCCTCCTTCATCTTAAGCCATTCCCCCTCATCCTATCACTACACACCCTTGTAAACAGTCCCTTTCCAGCTTTATGGTAGGTCCCATCAGGTACTAGAAGGCTGCAATAAGGTCTCCCCAGAGCCTTCTCTTCTCCAGACTGAACAAGTCTCTCGTCTCCACAGGAGAGATGCTCCAGCCTGCTGGATCAAGTCCTGTTCCCTGCTTCTGTTACAAATTTACACATAAATGAAGATCAGAAGGCAGTCTAACCTTCTGACATGAGAAGACTACTTTGTTAAATGTTTAGTTAAAGTGTATTTAGACTAGCAATGATCTGTATCTCAACATACCACTAGGCATTTACAGAATGAAGAGGTGTGTTAGTGGTGTCATATTATTAAGGGGACAAGTGTTTGCGCTAATTTTGTGAGGGAAGATAGCCCATTATGTCACATGGTTTCAGTCACTGGATTGCCCAGTCATACTGAGGTTGACTTAGTTCTACTGTTACTCAGCTCTGCTTCTAAATTAGAAATAGTATTTGTATTTCATCTTACTTTAACTTCCAGTCTTAGTCCTTGTTTTGCCTTTCCAGGAAGGATTAAAGAGCCTGGTATATTCTCCCTAGGAAGCTTTTTAATATACCATAATCAAGTCATCTCTTAATCTTCTTTAGATCTGCTAAACAGTTGGAGTTTTTTAAGTCTTTCAGTGGAAGATAGAGTTTTTTCTATCTCAAATTATGTTTCTAAATTTTCTTTGTTGATTTTTTATAATATATATATATATTTTTACATAAAAAATATCCATAGGATTTCATGTTGGGTTTGCCAATGACATATATGGAGGTTAAAATAATCTCTTATTTGAGAATTTGCTTTTCCTGTTGTCACAGCATTGTAAGAACTCATTTGATCTTGGCTCTTCGAGTACTTCTTTGCAGTCTTTTACATTTCTGCCCTGTTCTTAAATTTAAGTTCAAGTGCTGTACTTTATTAACATATATTTACTCTATTGTTTTAGTAGGTATAGTATTATGTGAGCATTCCCCCTTAAATTTTTTCAATTCTGAGACTGACATTCCATTTCTACAAATGCCAAGTGTCTTCTCTATTAACAGAGCTAGCACTTTAGGACTATTTTTTAACAACAGCACTCAATCAAAAACATCAGTATCTGACTGGAGACATGCATCTCAGATTGGAGGAATGACATCCCAGTTTTATTGATGAGACAGGCAAGGCATTGAATGCCATTGATCATCTTTATAGTCACAAAATTAGAAGTAGAATTAAGGTCTCAAATTCTTTATGTTAAATATTAGAAAAATGCTGTGTGGCAGCACAAATTTCCCTGAAACAAGGAAAACTTACTTTGTTCCTTTGCATTTTCATTAGCTGTTCAACTATAAAGAATATATTCAACAATGCTGCAAAATGCTTTATTTTATTCAAAGTGTTAAAGACACTACTTTGACACTATTTCCTGTACCTCCTAGCCTGAGCAGTGAAGGGTAAAAGTCCAGAACCCAAATCCCTCATCTTAGGGTTTTCTGTGCTTCATCACCAGAAAATTCTTATTTTTTTATGTTTTAGTGCTTTGGGAAAAAGAGAAAGACAGAAAAACCCCAAACCACAACCTGAAGGAACAAAATAAATTTCCATAGTGTAATAATATAATATAGAGAATTCATAATGCATATGCAGACACATGCCTGTATGAGTACACTAAATGTTAGGGCATGCCTGTTCCTCTTCTGTGCCAAATGCAAAACCGACTAAGTTAATTCATTTTAGATTATGATAACTCTAAGTCTCTGCCAACAGTAGCAATTAAAAGAATGCACACAAGATTTATAAATGTTTTTCTGATTCCAGAAAACTCATTAGCCAGAAGTAGTAGCTCATTCAGCTGTCAGATCCTTTAGATCTGCACTGGTCCTGCTGCACTTGTTCTGTTGATAAACAAAAGTCTTGAGGTCAAAAATTGACTACTTAAAATTATGATATTTCATTATGATGAAAAAAAAAAAAAAGAAAAAAAAGTTCTTCATTTGAGACTTCCTTAAAAAAAGGTCTAACTGTATTTAAATATGCTGTCAACAAACCAAGTCACTTGCTCCAACTTCAGCAATTTATAAAGCATACAGTACTGTATAACTGAATAGTAAATAAGGTGCCATTATCCCAACAAATAAACAAAATGTGCTTTAAAATACATTTTCCTGTGAACTCAAGGATCCAGTATTTGCACATTTGCATGCTAACTTGCCAAATCATTGAATGTAAAATCGGTATCCCAGTAGCAAGAATATATTAATGAGAGCCTGTTGTGCCTGAATTACTCAACACATTCTTCAAATTTACAACCTGTTTATAAATATAGTTAGATTCTGACCTGGAGAGAATAAAATATAACAGCAGTCAGCCCAATCCAGCTGTGCAGACTGTACATGTTAGGAATGTTCCTGGCATTGTGGAATTCAAACACAGCTACCATAGAAACAATTGCAAGAATCATAGCTATGGTATTTAATCCAGCATGTATGAACTTCATTAGGAGTTTGCTGCACTTCCAGGTCCAGGGCAACCTGTACACAATAATAGCTGAAGAAAAAACAGAAACAAGATTTTAAGTTCATGCAGGATCACTTCTCTAATATTTTAATAACCATGCATCATTCCCATAGTTCCATTGTAAATTACAGGAAAATCCAATTTTCAATCATCTACAAGTCTACTGAAACGCTTTTTCTCCTACACATAGCATAGCATATTGCAAATACACAACTGAGACTTAAATATAACTTTTAGGGAGATTTCTTCCCAATTAAAAAAATTCTGCATGTTTCAAAAAAGAACCATAAACAACTTGGTCTCATCTCTTCCTCATTCTTTAAATTGATCTAACGGGGATTTTGCATAGGATTTCAAGTTTTCCACTACTAGTCAATTCTTATATCCAGAAGACCACCTACTGAGAAAGTGTGTAAGATTATTTTTTAATATTTATTCTCTTTGCCAACTTTGGATAATTCTGTTCTCTGATCGTGTCGATATTTATATGACTATCTGTTGATTGACATCAATAGGACTACTTTAAGTGGAAAAATGCTACTTAGCACAAGGGAAACATAATCTGACTCTTGAGACAGGAATTTGGCAACAACTCTTCCAGCACTGCTGCATGTATGTAAGGGGTTATTTCCTGTATTTGCATTAATAACTCTTGCAGACAGTGTTTTGTCCAGTCTGAACAAAGCAACAATTTCTATTGATCTAACTCCAGATGGTCCATAAGAATAACAGCCTACAGCTGCTTCTTGCCAAAGTCCTTCCTCAAGGTCCCCACTGCTCCTTCCCTGCCACAACTGTCCCCTGTCACATGACACAAGGTCTTTACTTTACACAGGGGCTGCGCACACACACCACAGTACCCCAGGTACACTGATTAAAAACTAGGTAGTCATTCTGGATGTGTGACAGCATATAAGTGTATCACATAACAGGGGACACCCGATCACTGGACTGATAAAGGCTGATGCCCATATCCATGATGTCTTGCCTGAGCAGAAAGACTGCGGTCAATTCACCTGATTGATCACATCCTCACTTAAGTTCCTGATAAGCATTAAGAGATAGATATGCACCAAAAAAGATATTACCTTATAAATGCAAAGATAAAAGTTACTTAAGTGATTCTCCTCCTTACTAAAAATTTCTCCATAACCCTAGATTTTTATGCAAAAAGGATAGGTTATAGAAAATAAACAGGATATTCATTCTGTATGCTGTGACAAATAATCATAGATGAAAAATTAATTTCAAAGTTCTGCTTACACATTTCTGTTTACTTGGATGCATGCCAGGAGATGTAGTACTGCTTTAAGCAATTCACAAAGAAAACACTGTTCACAAGTGAAATTTCCAGACTACAATCAAATTTTAAATCAATGTATGATTTTACATACTGTGTGAAAATATAATGCTGGAATGAGTGTGTCCCTTAGAATTTTAAATATTTATAGCACTTTTGTAGTTCCCAGCTTTCTACTTTTAAAGAGTAACAACAGTAACTTGTATAAAACCAGGAACATAGAAACCCTGTTTTTAAGGCAATTTGACAGTAATCAATCTGTGTGATATAAGTATGATTAGCACACCAAACTTATGATCACCTCCAAGAGTTCCACAAATGTTATATGATAGTGTTACATCTTGTTAATCTTGAACTAGTTGCTTGCATCAGACTGTTAACTTAGTACTAATGATTATGATTTCTAATTTTGTAAAGCGGGTATGCCAAAAGGCCCCAAGCAAGAACATCCCATGAGGATATTCCCAGTAAATCCTCCCTACTCCATATTACACGTGGTCCATAGTATTGGGATATTTCAAAATTCTTATTTTAAACCACGTCACATAAGGCAGAGTGTGGATGTATGTGGCACACACACTTTATTTGCCAACGGTACAAAGCAAAATTCTAGAGTTGTCTCTGTAGTATTTCTCACTGTCACGTGCTTCACATGTTGGAGGATGTCTCATGAAGGAGATATGTCATGGATGGCTCATGAGATGCCTTCTACCTTTGGAAGGCATATGCTGTGGATCTGTGAGTGTACTGGGGGTACACTGCACAGCACCTCACAGCTGCCAGAAAGGAATGTGCCTCTCCACTCCTCCCATTTCCTCTCCTGCTCCTTCTTGGCTGATCCTGTTGCTTACCTTCTGCAAGTTCTGAATGCCCACTGGATTCTTTGGGAACCAGTGAGACAAGTGCCCATTTATGACTTCAGAGGGACTCAAACCAAGCTCATCAAGAGGGCTGCCTCTTCACAGGTTGCCTGTGATGAGACCCTTACAGCTCAGCAGCCACTTGCTGCAGAATTCTGCAGCCCACTGGATGTTAGAAACTCCAACAATTAGCCATTTTTTGCTTTGAACAGATGTTTTGTTATGTTTGAAGTGGAGGTAATCATGTTTGTCAAATAGATCAAGGATTGTCTTTAAATGTGATTTCAAGATGAAAGACTTTGCTTACTTTAAAACAGATTAGCACTCTTTCTCCTTGCTCCTGCACATTTTCTGCCATCCCCCTTTTCCATCTATGGCACTTCTGAGACCCTTTGTGCAGGCAATTCAACTTTCTATTCCTGCTAAAACTGTACATGGGGGGGGGTGTGTTAGTTTTCTGCTAGTTGTGTTAATCCAGTTTATGGGCCTGACAAAGGCCAGTGCTGGAACAAATCAACCAGTAGGAAGATGAAGTCTAAGTCAAGGAGAAAGATGAAAATGAGAAGTAGAAGAATAAAGTAAGGATATTTCAGCCACAGTGAGCTGTAGATTGCCTCACCCACCTAGGTGATTTCATCCATACAGATGAAATTTAATTGACTCTCTAATACCACATGGTAATGTGGCAGACCAGGATTTGCCTTCTGAACTCTTAAGTAATATTCCTGTTGTATTCCTTTGTTAATATACTGCTGACGTTATGCTACATCCTCATGTTTTAAGCCTATTTAAATACAAGTTGTATGATATTTTAAAATCATATATGATGAGGAATATTAATTGTGCAAGCATCTTCTAAGACTTATAATGTCAACCTACAACTTTATTGTATAGAGTTTACATGTGACTCATAGGCAATAGAAGTCTTAACCGAGGATGGGAGACAAGGACTACCCCACCTTCCTTATTCTAACTCAGTGTTCACTGAATTTTCCACAACTCCAAAACCACCATGCTGCTCCTCAGTCCACAACAAAGATTGTCACAACTCCATAGAAGAACATATTCTTTTGTTAGGTGAGTAATGGAAAACACTCAAAAATAATTTATTCCATTACATCTTGATGGGTTCCTTAATTAGTCCTTTGTGAGAGAACCAAACATAATTTGCAGGCCAAACATGAACTAGCATCCAAATACTCCTTTGGAGCATGCCCTGGTCATTGTTCAACATTTCAGCGTGTAAAGTAAGACAGAATTTCTTACTTACATATTTAACCCTTCTATTGCACTACTGTTCCTTCAAGCTCATCTTAAAACTCACTTTTCCCTCATGCTTTTTTCACCTATCTTACTCTTTTCAAAAATGATGCTGTAATAATATGCACACAGACTCTCATTACCTGTGTTTTTCTCACTTTAAGTCTAGAAAACCATCTGGACAAATTACTGTTCACTCACAGTTTTTTGTCAGGTATCATTTACCCATAGGTGCAGATACACAAATAGTAAGTGTTAGTATTAATATGCCTACAGCTTTTTTTCATTTGATTGACAAGATGTATACAACACCTTTATCAGAGCACATCACAGAATCACAGAATGTCAGGAGTTGGACAGGACCTTGAAAGATCATCTAGTCAAACCCCCCCACCCGAGCAGGATGTCCTAGATTAGATCAACTTCCCAAGATGCACATTACTATTGTCATCCCTTCTACCTCCTACAGACCAACAATACCACACTTCATCCTTTGTACAGACCTTAATGATTTGGTTATTATTTCAAATCCTTCACAGAATTTCAACCACCAAGATATTTATTAGCTATTCCTTTCTATTTTTAACTACTTAGACTTCTTTTTCTGGTATATGTGCAATTCCCCAGTCTCATCCAAATTACCTTGAATTCAACTTTTCTCAGCCAAATTTGAATCATATCCACAAAATTCCTTCAGTCTTTTGCTTTTCTTGATTTCCTCCCCAGATTATCAATGGATTACTTGTATATGTTTGGGGGTTTTTGGGGTTTTTTTGAGCAGTGGCAAACATCCATTCTTCCATTTACTTTACATATATCCTTACTTACACAGGGGGTCTGAAGCAGCATCCTTACTCTGTGATACTGGGAAAAACTGAGTTTCAGAGGAAAAAGAAGAAAATTCATAAGAAAAAGCTGTGGAAAACCTCACCCTATTTTCTTCTAAAAGTCTATACAGTAGCTTGATCCCAGTCAGTAGTATGTATTTTAGTGAAGTCACCAGGTGTTTCTCATTGCTTATTTGTAGCCTGAAATTACACTTCCTATGACCTATTGAGCAATGTTATATAGAACAGTCTCAAAATACAATTTATTACTCAATGGTAATTTGTAACTTGAAGCCACAAATCTGTGTCCACACCCCACTCCCATTGAAAAACTGAAATGTACAGTGCATGTTCAAATCACAGCATTCCTTTCATAGCCAGAACTAGACAGCCACCCACTCCTCCTGCATCTTCCAACCTCTGACTGGCTGGGGTCCTGCTGAAGAGCGAGCAAACGAGCACACATATGATGCAAACAACATGTTCCACTGGAATGAATGTCCGGATGTGCTGGACAAGTTTTCTGGCTGGATGAATACAATATATCAATTCAGTGCTGAAGTGAATGTAAATAAGGTTATTAAAATGAAATTCTAAGTTTGCCTAGACAAAAATATAGTTTGTCTTCTATTGCAAAGAAAAAATGCTCCTGCTTACATTTATATTGTAAGTCTCCAGAGGTTTGTCATTACTTGAGAACTGTAACACCTTCCCTGTCCTCTCCTCCCAAAAGACAGTGGCAAAACTATGGGAAACTTTCTGTTGTTCTCTGCAGTATTTATTTGCTCTTTTTTGAGACATTCTAATGTTTCACACAGTTCTTTTCATGTTAGAAGTAGCAAGAATTTTGTTAATGACTTTATAAAAATTTACTGTTGGAAGCCAGTTGTTACCAGTGTTAAATTTCCCCATTAGTTTTAACGCCATTAGCTTAAATTGACACTCCTAAATTATTTTTAAGGTACAGTCCTTGTGAGCGACCTCATTTTTGCACCATTTAGCTGTAGTTCAAATAGAGACACAGGCCAAATAAGCCCCTCTGTGGTGCTTATTTTAAAATAAAACAAATGCTTTTAAAAAAAAAGAGATACTGTTCATGTTTTAAGTGTGAGAGGAAATATTTAAAAGTCTGCAGAGGCTGAACCATAGACATTCAAAATTTCGTAAGCTCTGAACCTACCCAACCCCCAACCCACCACTGCATCATAATAATTGTATGCTATTGAGTCGACAAAATTAGGAATGAGTTTAAATGATGTATTTTACAAAATAATTTACTCTAAGTCTGGGCTGATGAGTTGCATTTTGCCGATGCTTACGGTGCTACGTTTTCTTTGGCACAACCCCTGTTCCTGGATCCAGCTCCAGTGGTACGGAACTTTTCCTTTCTCCTCTTGGGACACGGGAGAGAGCCAAAGGAGAGGGAGCCAAGAGAGCGAGTTTCCTAGGGCAGCGTTTCTGGCATTTCAATTCTCAACTGGCATAAATTCAGGCTGACTAGGAAAACACACCTCGCAAGCACTGCTCAAAGCGTAAGGCAATCCCCGGCCAGGGTAAACAAGTGCTCGCACAAAACCACATATATAGCAGTTTCGGCTTGTTACAAGGAACTCTTTGTCCCCTCTCGGGGAGCGTTGCCTCGCCTCTACGGCTCCAGCCGCACTCCGCGGACCGCCGCGCTACCGCTGCCGCCCGCTCCCGGCCGCCCTCCGGCTCCGCCCNCCCTGACGCACCGATGCCCTGGATGAAGACGAAGCCCGTGATGACGAGGACGGGGTGCCAGTTGAACTCCCGCGGGCTGCCGTCCCAGCTCAGCCCTTCGCGGTAGTGGAAGACCCAGACGAGGGAGAAGATGACCGACACGAAGCCTACCAGCAGCGCCGAGGCCAGCAGCGCCAAGAATCGCCCGTAGTCCTCCATCTTCCGAGCACCGCGCAAGGCAGCGAAAGAGG